>JAGDQP010025633.1:6278-26731 GCA_022664845.1 Lepisma saccharinum
TATATATATTAAATTTTGCATCCTACATTTTTAGTTATATAACTCATTCGTTAATTTTAGTTAGTTTTAAGTAAATTTTACACCCAGGGCGACTATATTTTTTTCTGCGCGATCCCTACGGGTTCACGTCCCTTGTAAGTCTATTGAAATTAATGGTTTCAATAGTCCCACCAATAATTCCATCATCATCCACCCGGCCTGAGTCAATTTGCCTTGAAGATTAAATTCAAAATATATAGTTAGATGTCTGCAGTATTTCAATCCAGGACAAACATGAAGCAGAAATTACATAAGTTAATGAATTTTTGTACACTTCCCACCAATATTTTAGCCCCTATCTCGGTATGTAATTAAGTTCTCCTGTTCAAACTTTTATGAAAAAAATAAATATGCTAAGTTCAGAAAAATTGTAAAAACCGCAATAGATATCTTTAAAAGTTTCAGTTGCAACGTCAGCGCCACTTTGTCCCGAATCCATTGAGTTCTTTGAACAAGATTTGGAGGATATCAACAAAGAACAAGAAGAAACATTTATTATCTGACCAGATAAAGTGTAATTATTATGCTCCGTGTTGAAAGAAAAAATAAAGATATAAGTAGTGCACTTAAAGTGAACTTATTTCAGATTTATCAGTGTGACGGCAATTTACTGTACAACTAGTACCTATTATAGATCACAGTTAATTTAATCAAAAGACTGTTGTCTGTATACATCTAGTCTACTAAGGGCTTATGGAATAAATTACCAAATTTATTATATGGGATTGACAGTTAATTAGTTCCAAAAGAACAACTTAATATTGTCATCTAACTGATAAAATATAGAATCGATAAATAAGATTTAAAATGTTCGTCTAAATCGGATTATTAAACATACCAGAATCTATCCCTCATCGCATTTGTCATTTGCATTTGGTTACATTTGGCAACATTGCTTGGTTTCAGAAAGAAAGAAAAAAGTACTATTTCACTGCTTGTCACGCATCATCGAACTTAATGAGAGAGAAAACCATATTAAATCTGTATGATAAGCAAGGCCACTATAAATAACATACTGTTTTCTTGAATTACCAAGGCCTAAATTCGATGTACTGATTTTTCACAAGATCATATTCCTAAGTTAAATCAATTGTGTCTAAACGAGTAAATAAATTTCAAGTTACAAAGGACCGATACTTCATTAATATGCTCAAAAGCATGAAATCAAAATTTAAGTCAATTTCACATATATGAGACTGCATGAACAAACGTCAGTCCAAATTTTCTTTACACTACTACGATTACCTAAAGTTACACATATGATATTTCCATTCATTTATTTATACATCGAAGCAGTAGGCACTACTTAAACTTTCATGTGGATAATTCGATATTCAAATTTTAATACTAATAAGATTCTGTTGTATTAAGTTACGGAATAGTCATAGCTAAAATATCGTAAAATTCGAGAAAAGGCTAGGAAGACAGCTGACCCCCCCCCCCCCTTCCCCCGAAGTCCGAAAGTATATCGAAAATGAAAGATCATAATTCTGTAAAATTTCGTATGCAGCAAGATTCAGAAAAGATGAAATACAGGGTTAAAATTTCTAAAAGCACCATCGTGCAAAGATTTTAATCATCTGTATTTGTGTCAAACCAACATGAGAAAATCTAACATGACATGATGTGAAAATCAGTGCGCACTTGCCACCTTAACCTGAAATTACAAACGAATTTGGGAAAATGAAAATCTTTTACTAATTTTGAGCCTGTAGTGGAGGCTATTCACATATGCAAAATTTCAATAAACCAAAATTGAATAGTTTAAAAATCAGGGATGTTTGAGTTCATTCAAAGCAAGTTAATTTGAATTCAAAATAATTTAATCAGCTAAATAGTTCATTGAGATAAGCATCTCAACGAAACTTCGCAGATGAGCTTAAATAAATCGTATCTTCAGGTATTCAACATATGGCATCTGATGCACATGAGATGGAATCCAGTTATTAGAAATACTCTCTCATACCTGCAGTCTGAAGAGGTCTTAATTTACTCTTAATACTTTTTCAACTTACATCGTAAGATGATTTATGAATGGTTGTAGTTCGGGTTGTCTCTTCTTTGATTTTATATTATTACAGCCCCATCATCATCAACGATATCTTTTAGAGAAAGTAGTGGCGTGCGTGCGTGAGTGCTGCGCCACTTTTTATAACACATCACACCTCCATCCGAAAGATATCGTTGTAGTAAGGTACAGGATGAAAGAGTAGTCCTCAACTTTCAGAACATTAATCAATGCGGAGCAGACAAGAACAACGAGAGAAATAGAAATGATGAAACATATTAAATGAAAAAAGATAGGAAATAACAGAAAGAAATGAAAGAAATCGTTAATTTACATTTTCGTGCGCAAAAATTATGAGAGATAATCGATGAATGGATTATCAATTTATCCAATCTGGGCCTATCTGTATGTTCGGATCATCTCGAAGAGAAAGAAAAAAATAATTACTTCGTCATTTCAAAGATACTCAAACGCTCAAGGAGCTAAAAGGAAAACAAAGAGCGAAAAGCTATACAAAGAGAAAAAATGAAAAGTGATAAAGCCATAGATATTAAACAAGGGTACATAGTATGAATGGGCCAAAGAGCTGATAAAGCAAGCGTTTTACAATAAAGCCTTTGATACTGTGTGACATAATATTAATATAAATAAATAAAAATGTTATGGCGTAACTAGAATAGAACTTAATAAAATATCGTGATATCTTAATGGTTGACAACAGATAGTCAAAATGAATAACTAGAGATAATAGATCAAATGTTATTCAAGGGATTCTGCAGGGCTCGCTCATGGGATCGTTGCAGTTGTGTTGTATATATTGCAGAATGACCTGCTGAGGTATTTACAATGCAAAACTATTCTTAATGCAGATGATATGACACTATTTACCACTAGTAGAGATACTCAAATTTTAAAGATAAAACCAAAAAGTAATTGGAAGAGCACCAAATTGATTTAGTAATAATGAAATCTCTATAAATCACGCAAAACAGAAAACCCTTTTAAATTTTAATACTAAACAATGTTAATAGAAATGCAAAATTATTAGGTTTTATAATATATCAAAAATTGAACTGAGATAGCCATACTGAGAAGTTATATAGTAACTAATTAGATTAACCTTTGTACTCTACAAACTAAAAACAAATATTGGAAATGTGCTATTACTGACATGTTATGGATTGTTCGATTCATATTTAACGTACTTTGAAGAAACTCTACTGGTGCAAAAACTGCCTTCAAGTAGCTGAAAATATCCCTTAGGTGTATCGAAAATATAAAACCATATGAATCTTGTCGAGAATGTTTTAGAATATTGAAGGACAATCCAAAAGAAACAATTTAATTATATACGATGTCACCGAAGATGTAAATAAACTAGAAAGATGGGATGAAACGGAACAGAAAGTTTTAGATGTCATAAAGAAATATACAGAAGTGTAAGTGACAAGTGCTATGGTGGAACGAGCTCATATGTTAGGAAATAAGCTCGTTAAACGCCCAATATTTACACTTACGTCATTCAAAAAGAAACAAGAAATTATTCTATGCGCGGGCAAATTCAAACAGGGAAATAAGTGTAACTGAACAATATTCCGGAGGTGTTAAACAAACAAGGGAAGAACTGAAACAGCACTTGATACAAGCAAGAAATGTAGTTCAAATTGCACATTTACGTTACGATAAGCTCACGATGAATGGCTTGAAGTACATATTGCAATAGTGTGTTGATTATGAATATAGCCTGAAACTCGTAGACCAAACTTCCCCAGTGTCAAAAGAGGTAGTTGTAAGGAGCTCAGTTCTGGGAGGGGGAACAATTGAAGAACTCATAAACAGGAAGGTCATCAGCAACGGGATGAGCAACTGAGTAAGTATTAGTGAATGTGTGTGGGGGTGGAAAGTGAAACGGGTGGTGGAAGAGTGTCTGAAAATAGGTCGGAAGGAACAGACAAAGAAGATTTCCAGGTAAGCCTCCCACTCACTATTCTACATCACAACATACAGGGATTACTGTCAAAACTCTGTGACTTAAAAGGCCTCATGCATTCAATAGATTCTTTAGTAGTATCCTTAACAACACATTGGTTGACGAGTGAAAACATTAAACAAATTAAAAAAAATTCCAGCCTGTTAGCTATTTCTGCAGAAAACAACACATCAGAGGCTGTCATTACTTTTAGTTAAAGAAAATCTAATACAATATACTAAGAAAATAGAGACAAGTAAGAAAGAACTCAGTTGGGATGTTCTGTAATAACCTGGGAAAATTTTAACCTAGTAATATCCGCAAGCCAGCAAGGTTCCTTTGATGCTTTTTGGAAAGTATTAAAGATTTTCTTGATAGCATCAGACACATATATAAGAAGAAAGTGTTGATTTGCGGTGATTTTAAAATTGATTTACTCTTTGAAGACGCAAATAAACAGCGCAGACGATCCTAAACATATATAACATGGACTATATTATGAATAAACCTACCAGATAATAGCACACTCGAAAACAGCAATTGATAACATATTCACAAACACGCAAGGCAACATTTCACATGATATTGTAACTGGATTATCAGATCACACGAGCCAAGCAAAATTTATACAAACAGACCAAACGGTTGTAAATACACACACAATCCAGGAAATTAGAAATAATGAAGAAAATAAACAAAAATTTACAACTTGATTGTCCAAAGAATCGTGGAGCGTTGTTTATGATAAAAACACAGTAAACGAGAAGTTTAATAGTTTCTACAGTACTCTACAGCATATATTCTACGCTAGTACTAAAATAACAGTAAAAACAAAAAATAAACGGGAGAGAGATTGGGTAACAAGGGATATAAAAATCTTAGTAGAATGAAAAGACAGATTTTAGGAGGAATTCAACAATCAAACGTTGATAAAATAGATAAGAAACGTTTTCTAACATTTTATAAAAAGCAAATAAGAAAAGTTAAATGTGACTACTACACTAATATAATTATGAAAGTTAACAACAGAACACGGATGCTTTGGAATGTTGTAAAAGAAAATAACCAAATTAAAGACAAAAGAACACACCCCAACGTAACCTTAAATATAAATAGAATAAAAATAAAGGCCCCCCCAACATGTAATCGAAACCTTCAGCAAATACTTTACAGTAGTAGCAGAAACTTTAATAAAAACACCGAATACCAGCGCATCGGGCTTTCAAATACTGCAAACATCTAAACCGAGGAACTTGAACATTATCTGCATTATGCCTTTAATCGAAAGTGAAGTATTTAATCAATTCAAAGACTAAAAGAAGCCAAATCGATAAGTGACGATTTTAAAGTGAAAATAATCAAACAAAATAACATATACTTGACACCTATCCTAACTTACCTATACAATGAATGTCTGAGCAATAGTACCTCCCCCTCAGTTAAAAGTAGCAAAAAATAGTACCAATTTACAAAAAAGAAGATAAATCGCTTGTACAAAACTACCGACCTATATCTTTACTTCATATATTTATTAAGATTATGGAAAAACTAATAAAAAGATTATTAGGATTTCTAAAAAAATGTATTTTGCAAAGACATGGATTTCTTCTGCAGAGAAGCACAACAACTGCAACTTAAACCTTACTTCACTGTCTTCTACAGGTTGTGAATGAAAAGGAATTAGTTTTAGGTATATTCTATGGCCTAAGTAAGGCCTTTGATCTTTAAATCACCAAATACCGCTCAAAAAATTAGAACACTATCGGATTAGAGGAAAGGAACACAATTGCTCCAATCCTACCCAACAAACAGAAAACAAGCAGTTGTAGTCGCACATAACACAGAAGGGAAAAAGAGAAAACATATAAAACAAATGACAATCCAACATTAAATTCCACAAGGATTGATTTTATTATTTTTATTATACATAAATAATGTACCTACTTACATAATACAAGGGCAAATAATTTTTTATGCTGATAACACGAGCATAATTGTTTAAGGGAAAGATACAAATGACTTACGCTAAAAAATATTATAATATTAGAACAAACTAAAAGTTGGTTTGACAGCAACAGCCTTATACTAAATGATACAAAATCCCAATACATCATTTTTTAATGTGAACATAAATATCGAAACAACGTTTTGAGGAATAACAATATACGAAAATCTTAAATGCCACAGCCACATAGCCCAGGTAAAAACAAACTCAAATCTAAGAATATTAAAAGATACATTAAGTACAGACACATTAATTTAGCTTTATTATGGACTTATTTATCCAATAATAAGTTGTGGCATCATGTTCTAGGGCAACGCATCACCAATAGCATCAATCTTCTCTAAACAAAATTAGGCACTGTGTATCATCGTCGGAGTTAGAACTTCTTGCAAACAACTCTTTAAACACTATAAAGTACTGACTCTTCCTTCTTTATATCTTTATTAAATAGCTTTATATTAAAAAAAAACAAGGGATACACTTATAAGAAAGCATAAATATCATACTAGAAGAAAAGAGGAAAAATTACTATATTTTACCAGACTAACCCTCGTTCAAGAAAGGCCTAGCCATATGGGTGTCAAAATATACAACCAGCTGCCAACACATACCAGTATAAGAAATGAAGAAAACAAATAGATTCAAGAAACAGTTAAAGGAACACTTGCTGCATAAGGTATATTACGATGTAAAATAATTCTTACCATAAAATTCAAAAGCAGCTAAACTCTCTATGTAGCACAAATATATTAGCTATGCATATACTTGAAGGTACTTTCTAAATCTTTATAAACACAAGTTCATATTACAGTTTTTGTATATATTACAAATTTACTGTTTACGGTATATTAAAAAACTTATTGTGTATTCTACACAACATATAAATATCGTGCAATACCACTTATTAATTATAAATTAGATGTTACTGGGATAAGATTCGTTAAAATTTATTATAGTCACATCTATGAAAGAATACGTTTTACCAATACATTAACAAAGACTGCACTTCACGCTTCACCACAGCATCAGGTACAGTAATTACATCAAAAACAAGATCTTCCACACGTTAGAGAACTTTTAGACAAGTGTATTCGAAAAATATTGAATTCTAGAAGGACACTCTAACAAATGATTTGTAAATTTAAATATGTAATGTACATATAATCATACCTTTATTTATATTACTATGTTAACTTGACGAAGCCGATTACAATTATAAAATTATTCGGTGGTGAATAAATTTTATATTTACATGTTGTACACTTTAAGGGCTGAACATACTTACATCCACTTCTCACGGCGAGGACAACACACCAGCCTCTACCCATCACTACATGTTTATAGTTGCGCTTGTGTTATTATTATAAAAATGCTAGTTGCTATTTAAATAAATAAAATGGTTTCTTTGCAGCCTATGTTTTGCAATACAAAAAAATTGAGTATTGAATACTAAAAATTCAGAGATCTCAAACAAGCGAAGAAAATGTGCTACAGTTACCCTTGATTGTATTATATGCTCTATAATTAATTAATAATTTACAGAATAATCATACAACTCTATTGAAAAATATCCAGCTGTTTACGAAGGTTTCAATTAAATGCTGTTATCAAGTAAAGGGATAAACTGCAATCAAAAGGTTAAAATGGATAATTACAACTTCCAATCCTTTGGCGGTCAATACCCCCATGATACATCTTCCTCGAAAATCTTTGGCTAGGTACATGAAAACACAGTGGCACAGGCAGTGGGAATGTTTTAATTGTGAACTGTAAATGAGAAAAACTTTAAAATTCCGTGTATTTCGGCAAAACTTGCGTTTTGGAAACTAAGGTCTGATGTGGAAACGTGTATTGCATCAAGACAGTGACAGAAAAAGGCAATATTCAGTTATGTTTCATTTAATATTGCTTCGTCAAATTATAACTATCAGCAGCTAACGCCATTTGCACTGAGGGAGAGAAGTGGTTTGTGAGAATTTTTTATTTAGAAATAACAATTTGTAAATTTTCTAAACGCTATTTTACGTTTCTACAATTTGTATGAAGTATGCATTATATGTAGAATATAATTAAACCTTTAGTTAATGAAATACTAGAGCATAAAAGATGCATGAATGAGTTGAGGTCGAACGCATAGCTTTTGAAAAAGGCGATTTGGTGGGATGGGTTTTCGTAAAGTTTTCTGTTCGTATTTTTTAGTAAAAGAGTTTGTTTGTGTCATACTAATTGGAAATCATATTTTATATGTACAATAAGAAGTGTTTTGTGGTAATCGAATACATGCGGGAAAACTCCAGTAAAACATACAATTTTTTATCGTGAGTGGTGAGGTAACAACGGGCAGCCATACTTGTTGAATATAAATCAGTTGATTGGAAACTAATTACAAGTAACGATTTGTACCAAACTGTCATTAATTGTAGATAGTGTTCGGAAGGACGTATGTGTGTATTTGATAATGTCTTCGGGTAAACAATATTTGACATATATTATTTGATAATCATTAAGATGAAATGTTTGATATGTATAAACATTGCTGGAGGGTGTGTATGTATTACTATGAAACTACTTAACATGTATTTCTAGATACGGCAATTACTTATTATAAACTTAAGAATATATTAAAAATATAATAAAATATAGGATGTGTATGTGTTGCGAAACTGCTTGTGTACATTAATTACTTGTTGCAAACGTAATATGTTGAAAAGGTATAACCGTTAATTGTATCCCAGCATTCGCGATTGTTGCTGAAACCTATAATAAATATTTTTACAAAGTTCGGTTATACTGTACGTGTTACACTCAGTTAAAAAATGCAAAGAAAGTGATTTGGGCATTTGGATTCATAGAAAATATCCCCTAGGAAAATGCCAAAACTTTCACAATTTGGCTATATGTAGCTACCATACGGATAATCTTTAGTTGTGATCAGATGACTTTGTTATTATACTAATGATTTCCTTAAGAAATTGACACAAACACGAACTAATGGCGAAGTAGCGAAGTCAGGTTAGATACCCTAGTTTTTTTTTTTTTTTTTTAAATCACTGTACATGATCGTTCATAGTACTGACATGTCAGCCATGGGGCGGAGGGTTACTAATGGGTGAGGTTAGTTAGGGGTTAAGTTCCGCAGAACCGATCCAGAAATAGTAAAGATTAGCAACATTTGCGCTCGATTAACCTAAAATTGCAAATTATGGATTCAAAGTAGTTTCTAAGTAAGCAATAAAAAGAGAATACGAAGTCAGGATGACTCACATTATGTAGTCTTCGAAACTAAATGAAATCAGTCGGCTGTTGGTGTTCTATGTTACATTCTTTTTTTTCCTTTTTTAAAAAAAGAATAGTAGTTTATGGCCTTTAATCATCTAAGCCTCCGGCCGGGACAGGGGAAGGGAAAGGATTCGGGAAGGTGTCGGCCAGGGCCTATGTTGAAGGTGCCATCCCGGCATGGTGTGACAGAAAAAACCATGGAAAAACTCAGGATGGTCGACCGCTTTGATCAAACCCAGTACCAACCGAATGCTACGCCAATCTATATTAGATTCGTTTCATATCCTGTGATTTAAAATTTAGAAAATATTGTGCTAATTACTCACAAATTTGAAGAAAAAAAAAGTAATAAAAATGAAATTTCTGCTACAAATCCAGTCGATATTTGTACTATATTTTTATGTTCCTTTGAAGTTTCTAGCTTTCGTTTACTTGTGATCACTATTCCATGGTGTCTACCACCCGGTAAAACCTGGAATACTCAGGGAAATTTATAATTTATGAGGGAAATTCAGGAAAATTTGTAAGTTGGACCTGTCCACGGTTGGTAAGAGCACTGCCCCGGCGAGGCGGAAGTCGTCGGTTCTATTCCCACTGCTGACCGAATGTCTTCACTGTGTTAAAATGCTCTATTTCAAAGAAATTATCTTTGTTTTTTCACTTGTGAAATACCAGTAATGTAAAAGATGCTTGGTGATGGGATTAAAAATAGTGTCATTCCGTATTACATGTTCCATTATAAGTACTAGGAGAATTTGGAAAACATTATCATGGAAACTCAGGGAATTTCAAGTCACAAAATCAGTAGACACCATGAATCGCTTGTGTAGCATGAAAAAGAGATCAATGAGAATTG
Organism: Lepisma saccharinum; assembly: GCA_022664845.1. Taxonomy (NCBI): domain Eukaryota; kingdom Metazoa; phylum Arthropoda; class Insecta; order Zygentoma; family Lepismatidae; genus Lepisma; species Lepisma saccharinum. The sequence continues at coordinate 16,435 of JAGDQP010025633.1, forward strand.
TGTTAAATCGGAAGAAAGAGCAGTTGAATGTTGGACTACTTACGAGTAGCGGAAGTGTTGAGCTGTGAGGTAGAGGGGGCAGTAATCTATCCAACTTTAACTGATTGTGTCAACTGTATGTGGTATATAAATAACCTAACCAATTAGTTCAACTTGTAAACAGTGAGAAAAAGAGCAAACCCTGATGGTCTATTGAACTGCTTTACAGCGCAGTAATACATTAACTGGTCAACATGTCGCCCGCATAACAGGAAAACGAATAAGATTTGGCATTGAATTTACAAAGTAAATTTAAAGAAAGTGTAATATTTCGATTGACCTGAAGGTAAAGCAATAAATATTCATAGGGACTTATTAATTACCATGAACGTAACTAAAGACTTTCATATGAAAATGAACAAAAGGTAATTGGATTCGTTCTGCGGAATAATAGCCTTACTGAGCTCTAATCACGACGCCATTTGCATTCCCTTCCCGCCTTGCAATTGACACGCCCTGTTTTGCGTTTTTCTAACTTATTATATTTGACAGTTTCTTGACTCAATCTTCGTTGGTTTTCACGTTCTGATTACTACTAAAAAATTTCCAAATATAACATTTCTCCTGTAATTTTTTACAAATTTGTCTGACCACGTCTAAAATTAACACCTATACAGATATTAAAAATAAATATATTCAGTGTGTCAACATAATATTGCGTCTCTCTTCACTTTACCTCGAAAGGGTTTCTATACTGAAAAAAAAAAATTGTTTATTGGATATGTAATCCTGTTAGTATTTTTTATTTGGTTCTGCTTCATAAAAAAAAGTGTGGGGTATCCATTTGACACGGAAAAGAACGTTGCTTGTATTTTTATTGTTAATTTTAAAGCGCCTTGTGGATGTCACACATTCATTTCGCACATTTTGAAGAAATTTGGGTCCTTCGCCGTCCCTGGGGAGAGCGTGGCACTTTAATGAAAGTGAGTGAATTCAAAATCTTATAAGTGCTCAGAGATTATTTATATTTAGGTTCTACATGAATTAAGGGCTAATATAAGTTACATATTCTGTACGTAAAGTCTTGTAGTAATTTGTGTATTTTTTCTTTAGCAGAGTTGAATTATTTCAAGCCTTTTGACATAATTTGTTTAGGCCAGTAGAAAGGTGCCACCCCGGTATTCACCTGGTTAAACAGGAAAACCCTGTAAACCTCAGTCAAGATGATCGACCGCGGTACTGGCCGCAGTGGTTTAGAGGTATAGCGCTTACCTCTGGTGCGTGGAGTCCCCAGTTCGATTCAGGCTCTTTCCATGTGGGCTTTGTAAGGAACAAAAACCGTGTGCGTGAGTTTTCTAGGGTGTTAAGCCACTTTCTTCATTCCACCAATTCATCCATTCGGCCTGAACGAAAAGTTGTTTAAAGGTCTTAATTAAAATGACATAGTTCGCACACACACGAAACCCAGAACTTTCTCAGACTCGCATGGCTGCTCTCCTTGTCGTCAGCCGTTAAAGAGTTAAATATGAACATTGTAAGATTGTCTACCAGATGGATGGGTGTAATTTCCTTAAGGATAGTGCAAAGCAACAATCTCTAAGGCTAGAGGACAACACTACCTCCATATGCATTTTAGTTTTTTTGTTGCACGAAATTTTAGTACTGTTTGTACAAATTCAAGCGTAGAGAGTTCAAACTTTCATAGTTCGAAACAGTTTCAAGAGTTCTATCATATTGTTGAAATCTCTGGATGTGAATTTTCAGTCCTCTATAAACAGTGGTGCTCTTTCAAAAATGAACAGAAAAGAAAGTTAAAAATCGGCACGGATAGAGCTCTTGAAATGGTTATGAACTTACGGGTACTTCTCTGAAATTTAATTAAAATATGCTGACAGGGCTTATACGCTTGCTTTTATTATTATTATTTAAACAGTAAGACAGTAACAGTTCCGATGTTCAATCAACACGTTCCTTAGTCGAAACACTTAACCGTGAATCACTGCTATGAGTTCATAATAAGCACAGAAGGCCAAGGGATCCTTACTACACCTTCCGCCAATCACGCCCTAGAGGCGAGGAGAATCAAGGAAACGGTAGATAAAACGATGAACTGGAATTGTGGGTTGACAATAAACGAGAAATGGGAAGACATAGTGAGTAGAGAAGAGAGGAGAAAGTATTCGTGAAAGTAACGACTCTTTTGTAGGCCTTTTTTATATATATATATATATATATATATATATATATATATATAGATTCATTTTATTTATTATTATTTATTTACTTTTATATGGGCCAGTCTAGTAACTTTGGACTTCGGCCCGTTACGATTCGCCCTTTAGCCATTAAAATCCACACACATGCCCCTGCCGGGTCCTTCTAGTAGTTGGCCTACCGCCGTAGACCGAACGGCTACCCGGCCGGCTTCTTGTTTATGTAGGTCTGTGTTAGTGTTATAGTGTTCTAGTTGACTAGAGGCGTGACCTGTGAGCGACGGACTGTGATTGGCTGAAGATGTAGACAGGATCTCGTGGCCTTCTGTGTTCATTATGATCTCATAGCATGGATTAGTGTTTAAGAGAGTTTTGTCTGAGGAAGATGCTGATAGAATACCGAAAGTGTTTCCTTGTTTCTGTGTGTTTTTATAATAAAGTCGAGTGTATAAATCGTGTCATCCGATTTCATTAACTTAAGTATGGATACGAAACATCAATATAGTTCTCTGAAAGTTTGAACTATGTTTGCTTGCCAATGTCTCAATTTTTATTATTTATTTTTTTCTGAAGTTCGTAATCAAGTTTTCTAATCTTTCTAATTTCAGTATCTTGGGATCACTGTTGTCGGCATGCTGGGTAATTGACAGTTATTTGTTGTGGGTGTAAATGCACAATGAACATGCAGAAGGTAAGCTTTTATTTATGTAAGACTTAATTATTTGGTATCGTCTCGCAAGGCAGCAGCAAGGAGGTCCAGTTTTAGTTTTATTATTATTATTATTAAAGATTTACATTTTCCATCTCTCATTAGATATTTAAATATTTGTTTTCGTTAGCTCTGTGTTGTAAATATTGATAATGAGATGTAGACTCTGATTTTTTGCAAACAAAAGCTTTTATTAACAATCTGCTGTTGCCGCTGTCTTATTAAAGCGCGCTTCGGATGTCAGGAGGTGTTTTCTTCATCTCTTTCATAGTATTAGTTCTTATTATGTCCCTCAATAACATAGCTAACAAAAAGAAACCTTATAACCCCTCTTAGTTTGTCCGTGTCGAAAAAATGTCGTAGGACCACAAGTTGTAAAGAGGTGGTTGAGGTGTGCGAAAGATCTTGACTGGACTAGCTCAGAGCGGCCGGAACCGGCATGATTGGTGCAGTGAGTCAGAGTTGCCAACCGATAATTTAAAAATAAGTTTGCCTATTTGCTTTCATTTTATTAGACTTACCAGGTGCGTAAATATGAAACCGGAATTTATGTACAGAAAAATCGCAGTGATTGGATGACAATGCTAAGAACTATTTTATTCGAAGTATTGGCCATCGCTAGCGATACATTTCTGCCATCGTTCCGCAATGTGTGAATGCCAGACCAAAAAAACTGTTCCGCTTGTGCTGCAAACCATTCAGCAAGTGCGTGTCCCGTGGATGCAAATAAGTGAAAATCGGAAGGCGCCAAGTCTGGTGAGTAAGACGCATGCGGAAGGATTTCCCAGCCAAACGTCGCAATAGTTTCCTTGACCGATTTTGCTGTGTGCGAGGGTGCATTATCGTGAAGCACAATCACTTTATGTTGTCTTTAGTCATATTCTGGTCGTTTTTCACGCAAAGCTTGATGCAAATCGATCATTAGTTGTCGGTAACGTTGGGTATTAACGGTTTCGCCAGGCTTCAGCAGTTCATAATAGATCACTCCCTTCTGATCCCACCAAACACAAAGCATTGTCTTCCGTCCATAGCGATTTGGTCTTGCAGTCGATGTCGCCGGTTCTCCTGGAGTTACCCATGATCTTTTACGCTTAGGATTCTCGAAATAGATCCACTTTTCGTCACCAGTCACAATTCGATGGAGAAATTATTTCCGTTTGTACCTGGCGAGCAGAATTTCGCAAGTGGTTTTTCGGTTTTCCTGCTATCGTTCAGTCAATGCATGTGGAACCCTTTTTCCCACCTTCTGAATCTTGCCCATGGCTTTTAAACGTATGGAATCTGCTTCTCGTGTCACATTGAATTGATCCGCGAGTTGTTGCTTTTTAGCGTCATCCTCATCCAACAAAGCTTGCAATTCGCTGTCTGCAAACTTTTTCGGTGGTCTTCCACGTTCTTCGTTTCTCACGTCAAAATCGCCACTTTTAAATTTTGTAAACCACGCATAGCACTGTGACTTACCAAGAGCATGATCATCGTAAGCTTCGACAAGCATGCGATGCGATTGTGCAGCAGTTTTCTTCAAATGGTAACAAAAAAATCAATGCTGTCCGCACATCGTAGTTTGTAGGTACAAATTGCGCCATGTTCAACGCTATTAAACACTACACTATGACATGAAACTTGTCTGGTTTTATTATTATTATTATTATTAAGGGACCCACCTTCCACCCCTGTCTCTTTACCTTCTTAGCAACAAACTAAGTTGCGCACTTTCAGGGTCGCACGTCACGGGCAGCTGTTCGCCCTCCTTAGTTTGGGACAGGCTGTCCCTAAAGATTGTCGGATTACCGGTGTTCCGGCATTCCGAGAATCTCTTGTGTTCCTCTCGTACTTTGACTTGAGGTGGTGCGGGACTAACTTTGGCCAGGCGTCCAGAATGTAATCCTGGCCTTTGTTCCTTCATGTTGGAACATGACTGGGAGGGAATTTGCAAAAAAGGAATGTAATTACTTTATTTATAAAAACATACAACATTTAACACATATAACATCACAGACATCACAGGACAACACAAAACAGGTGACTCTCGTTGTAAAACAGGAACAACTGAAAAGAAATAAAAAAGATAATTAGTTCAGTTTGTCCTCCAGTTGTTTACGGTGTCCGCTTTTAGTTGGAGTTTTTTTTTTTTTTAACTTGTTCCTGCTTAGACCCTTCCACACTTTACACATATCCACACTAAACACAATATGGTGTTCATCACCGCATGCGACGTCGTCCGGAATTCCTTGACGACTGCATCTTGATATTCGTTACTGTAAACTAGTTATATCCATTATTATATGTCCACTATTATATACCATCACCACACAAAAGAAATAGATAGAAAATAGTTCGGCGTCCATTGCTGCAGGTATTCCTACAGCAGGCACTCGATTAGAAAGTGCTGGTGTTCCAACACTATCACAAGCACACTCACGCATTCACACTTTCCTTTATTTTTATTTTTTGTACGGTTTCCGGATTCGATTTCAGTTCTGTATTCGGGTCACTGTTTTTATTTTTATTATTATTATTCTTGGCTACCCTTTAATCTTATTTTGGTATTACTTCACCTCCACGGCACAATTGTTAATTTAGAGTTATTTAAAATAGGTTTGTTTCAAATTGGTTATAATTTATGTATTTTATATATATATATATATGTTTTATATTCTATTTACGGGCCTGGCCGCCCTCCTCCCCATAACGAACTTTTTTTTATAATATAATGAAACTTTTTGAGCGAGCTCTCCAAGGACGACCGCATGCTCCAAGCTTCTCAGAGCATCTGCGACCTCCACACCCTCAAGCTGCTCCCTTTCTTCTCTGACCAAATGTTGCGTCTCGTTGCATCTTAGGACGATATGTTCAGGAGTTGCGACCACCCCACATTCGTAGCATATGTTGTCCTCTACCAAGTTGAATTGTTTTAATTTTTCCTTGTAAGGGCCATGTCCCGTTAGGAAGTGAAGAAGTCCACCGTCGATGTCAATATTCAGCTCTGCCCTCTCAGCCACGTCCGGCAGTATGGTGTATAGTCGTCTTGCCTTCGTGCTGTTGTTCCAAAAGGTTTGCCATGCACTGGTTATTTCCTGTATGATTTCTTGTTTGTTATGAGCTGGTTTTTTTTAGAATTTTAGTCACTCTGAACATATTTTCCTTTTTTAACCAGTACATGGCCCCTAGTTGCATAACTTGTAGATGCATCGGCGGAGTCGCGGCGGCAATTTGCAGCGCCTCTACAGGAGTTGTTCTAAAGGCACCAGACAATCTTAGTAATATCTGCCTCTGTGCTCTGTTTACAGTTTGCGCTTGTCTGACGTCCGTCATTCGGTGGCACCAGACACTTGCCGCGTATCCCATTATTGATCTTATAATGACATCGTGGTATGTTTTAATTAGTTTAGCTGGTATTTTTAACTCATTCGATGCTATATTAATTATTTTGTGTGTTATTTTTATTGTCTTATTTTTCTGAATTTTGGTATGCTCTCTAAAATTTAATTTTTCGTCTAGTGTCACTCCTAGGTATTTGAAATTTTGCTCACGTTTTATGGATTTATTATTTATCTTAATTATAGGCCCTCTCAGTCTATTTAGTTGTCCTTTAAATAACACATATTTAGTTTTTTCTCCGGAAATAGTAAGTTTGTTGTTGTTGCACCACGATGTCATTTCCGTCACCATTTTATTTGCTCTGTTTTGTAAGTCAGCTCGACTATTGCCCTTCAGGACCACCGCCAGATCATCAGCGTAGCCCACCACGCGCTCCACCTCTTGCATGCCGTCTAACATCACTAGACACGGCTGAAAGGCTATATCCCAGAAAATAGGGCCCAATACCGATCCTTGAGGGCATCCCCTGGTCGGAATCTTGCCCACTATGCCATCTGCCGTTCCTGCTTCCACCCTCCTGTTTATGAAATAATTATTTATTGTGTCCCAAAGACGTGGATGTAAGTTTAGTAATTTTAATTCTTGTAGTAAGGCTGGCCACCACAGATTGTCAAAAGCCCCTGTTATATCGAAGAAGATTCCCATCACGTATCTGCAGTCCTGTGTTTTTAGTTCATTGATTTTGTCACAGATTTCATTCACCGCATCTTCAGTTGATTTCTTTTTCCTAAATCCGTATTGTAACTTGCAATTTTCTATGTTTGGTCTTTTTTCGTTTATTTTTTGTGCTATTACCTTTTCGAATATTTTTCCAATTATGTTTAATAAGCATATTGGCCGATACGATTTGGGGTCCGATCGATCTTTGTCTTCTCCTTTTAGGAGTATTACCAACCTTGCTTTCTTCCAGGGGTCTGGGAATATTCCTTGTTGTAGGCACTCCTGGAACAATCGTGTAAGATATGGGGTCCAGATTTCTTTATTATTTTTATATATTTCATTTTTTAAATTATCGGGTCCGGGGGCTTTACCGTTTTTAAGGCTTTTTATGAAGTTTTCTATTAATTCGTTATTGATTTCCAGTTCTTCTTGTTTGTTTTGATTATTGGTTGGTTGTACTTTGGCGTTTATCCTTGTTGTTTTATTTTGTTGGTTATCCTCCTCCTGTTTATCATCTGGAAACAGTTTTCTTAGTAAGAGTTCTGTTGTGTCTTTCCATGAATTTGTTTGATGTCCTTCTTCGTCTTTTAATGTATTTTGTATGCTTTTTATTTTAATTTTATTCATAATGATTTTATACGGTAGCCCCCATGGATCTATACTTAGATTTTCTTCTACAAATTTGTTCCAAGTTTTCTTTTTGTTTTCTTTAATTTCAGTTTCGTATTGCCTTTTTATTTCTCTGTATGTGTTTAGTCTTCTTTGTCTTAAGAAGTAGTCTCCAGCTGCTCGGTAGCTCTTCCTTGCTGCTTTCGTTTTACGTTTTAATTTTTCTAGGTTAGCTGGCCAAAAGTACTTTCTTTTCTTCTTTTCTTCAGTTTTTTTAGAGGTTATTGCTTCTATGGCTTTTAACGTGGCTTTTTCTATCTCAGTTGCTAAGTGGTGTAAATTATCTCCTTTCTCAATCTGTGGTAGCTTTAGGTTTTGGTTAAATTTTTTCCAATTTAATTTCTTTATATTATATTTCAGCCTGGTTTCATCCTTATCATCATCATTTTGATTTGTTATTTCTGTTATATCAAATTTTATGGCATTATGAGCACTCACAGTTTCATCCTCCAGGACGGTCCAATTATTTATTTTTCTACTTATGTTTCCTCTGGTTAATGTTACATCAATATTAGACTCCGCCCCGGCCCTACCCCTAAATGTTGGAGGTTGGCCATCGATATTTTGGATGGTTAAATTATTTTGATTGATAAGATCCTCAAACTTCTCTCCGTTTTCATCTGTTCTGGGGCAGTGCCACAACGGAGACTTAGCATTGACGTCTCCCACAATTAATATATCAACATTTATAAATTTATTCAATATGTCATCCAGTTTGTGTATAAATGTCACTTGGGAGAGAGAACTGGCAGTAAATATTTACTAGTATTAATTTATTCTTTTTATACATTATCTCCATGCACTGAACCCACCTGTCACAAAAGTCCGTATGCACCAGTACCTCGAGCTCCTTGCTGAAGATAACCGACGCAACCATTGGATTTTCTTCTACCGGCAAAACCGTTCTGGCATCGACCGGCATACTAAGTAATTTTCCTCTGTACGTACGTATAATTTTCCTCTTGTCTGGTTGTGAGTTGCAAATCGTTATCAGCAGTCAAAACAAGGAAGTGGCGCCAAGGACGCAGTTTCACGGTAACCACAGTGACAGCTAACGCCGTCTATGCATAAATTCCAGTTCCATATTTACACACCTGGTATATGTAACAAAATTGGCATCAGCATAATTGGACACAATAAAGAAATACTTTTCCCTGTCCCTAAACAAAGCACCCCAGTTGTTAGTGTTACCGAACCGTGTCCAAAAATATTTCCTGAACCACTGTTTAGGGATGTTGTTGGAAGGGTCCTTTCTGATCTAGTTTAGAGCCGCTGAAATCAGGAATCGCAGTTGTCAGTGTTGCTAACTACTTGAAAATGTAATAATTGAGTTTTTCAATTTGCTTTCCTACGTTAAACGTAACCACACCAAAGTTGACATAAATATTATTCGACACAAGAGAAAACTACTACCAGGGGTTTTCCTGCCCCTAGACACCCCAGTTGTCAGGGTTGCAAAGTTATTTTTTAAAAATGAATGAATGTATGTCTTGAGATTCTATCAAGGGGCCGGAACCTTCGTGATTATTAGTAGAATCGCAGTGCTAAGTTCTTGGTACTAATTATACTATTAAATAAACGTAATGCGGGAACATTGTGAAGCGAAGATTTACCTAACCGTTTAAACCTCCAGGTGTCAGTATAGACTAAAATAGCTAACCTTTATTAAACCTGTTACAAACTTGTTTCTTAAAATGAGGTAGTAATAACGAAAATATAAGACAGTTGGAGAAAGAGAAGGTATTATCATTAAAGAATTAAACATCGTTCCTGTATTTCAGTTTTAGAAGTCGGGTTGTCAGATACTGAAGTTGGTATGTAATGCCTGTTGACTTTTAGTTAGATGCTGTGGTGTGTGTGTGTGTGTTGGGGAGGGTGGGGGGTAAGGTGAAATTTGATGGTTAATAAGGGAAATATAAAGTGAAGTAGTGGTACAGTGATGACTAATATTTTTTAATACATTTTGTTAGAGAAACAAGTTTTGAGAATACTTGTCCAGTGTTAAAGGAAGGACATTTGCTTGTGATGTAGGCAAAATTGTTTGACTGTCAATGTATTTGCGATTCCGACTAGAACCCTGCATTCGTTCCAGATTTCGGACCTGCCCGGTTCTACGGCCGCACTTTCCGGCTCAATCCGAACCAAACGGAAATTCTGGCTGCCCTGACCTGATGCGGCAGGAAAGTGGGTTACGAAGCGAATTATCCACTTTACCGGCCGTCCCAGTTCAATTTTTTGTCGTGCTCGGATCGAGCCAAAAAGTGTGGGTGTAGCATGGGATCGGGCCGAGATCGAGCACGAATGCAGCGTTCTGATTCCGCGGGTGATTCGAGATGAGGTTGAGAGCTTAAAAGAAGTCCTGATACTGTGTTGGATGGTTTTTCGTCCCTAATTTATTATTAACTTTTGATCGTAAATTTCTGTTCGTCATATCAGTGTGTGTTCGATCGCATCCACAGGTGGATTCATATATTCCACGAAAAATTAGGTGTTCGGAAAAATAAATTTTAAAACCCGTCGATCCAGTATAGGTTTGTCTCGTGGTCTAATCTGTTAACTGCAGCCATGTTTTTTAAGAATAAGTTTAAGGTTGATGTAAAGCAAAGATCTCACACAAAAAAGAGGCATCACTATCTCCATATATGTGTAATGTATTTTTATCGTTGCACGAAATTTCAATGCTGCT
>JAGDQP010025634.1:6033-26730 GCA_022664845.1 Lepisma saccharinum
GACTGAGGTTTTTCCAGGATTTTTCCTCAGTCACACCAGACAAAAGCCGAAATTGAATCTTCAACATAGGTCCGGTCGCCGAATACAACCCGCTATTCCGGCCTGAGCCTTAGACGTCTTAAGGCCATAAATAGAATCAAAATTAAAAATTAAGTAGCAAAATATAATTGTAGAACAAAACTAGTAAAAACAGCCTGACCTCTGTATTTAAAAAAAAGACAGTAAGAATTATTAGTTTGAAATTATTTAGTTACAGGCTAATAAACCTACCACTCTATTATTATAATAAATTAGTAAATGTTAGCGCTCTCTCAGATACAATCGCTTTATAAAATCCTGAATTGGCGCGCCCTGTGCTTTTCTTTTTAGTTATATTTGTGCATAAACATTTTTTTTATTTTTTTATATTTTAATACGAATTGTTTAAGAAAAGTATGTCTTTAAAAAGTTTTCAAATTGTTTTTCTTTTTCGATTTATTTCGGTGTTCGCATACTTTCTCTCAAGCTAATGTTTTTTGACACAAATCCTAAAGTTTTCTGCCACCAATAAAACGCAACAACGTTGCAGGCTATTATTGTATTTGTTTTAGGATAAAGAAGTCCATTTAAAAATATTAAAATATGCTTTTTAAATATATAAACATATAGAAATATATTGTTAAGCTTAATATCAAAACGTCTCTTGTCCAAAAGCCATAAATGTTGGGAAATCAAGAAAAAAACACTTCTTATTTTTCAACGTCAGGGAAAATTTGAAACCATGAATATCTTAAAAATACTACTAAAAGTTTTAGTTTACCAAGTCTTTCCATTTTCGTAAAAATGAATTGAGAAAGATAAAATATATTAAATTTTTACTGTTAATTACTGTTTCTATCCTACACTTATTTCTTTTGATAATTAAATGATTTTACATGCGTTCTGTATTCGTTAAACCTTGCTAATATATTAGAAAATAATGAAATGAACTAAATCATGCCATTATCTAAATTTTGCATTTTTGTGGACAAGGGACAAAAGTAACAATAGAATATTGTATTGTCAACCGACTTACGTCGCTGTGCAAAATTTCATCACTGTATGGCGTCAGAAAATGAGTTAAATGAACGTTGCAAGATTTGAGGACACCATGAACCATTCTGAACCAAATGAACCAATATTTGTCACGTTCACATTCAAATTGATTCTCAAAGATGATTCAATACCATATAAATTTACAGCTGTCGGTAGTTATAGGTCGGGCACACACAATATGCGTGAGTGTGAGCTCGTATTGTAAAAACTGACATGATCGCACAACTCTAGAATCCCGACCAATATAGAGAACTGTCCATAGTCGCATCTACGCAAGAGAACCAATGAAGAATTACTCTATCTTCAGAAAAACCAACATATAATTAGAAAACTTATGAATACCCTACCACAGTCATACATGGGAATCAATCGACAAACTGGCTTCACTAATGGGAATTTGAGAGCAGAAAATATGTATAGAAAGTAAATATAACTAACTCATCATATCATTCCTTGTTACCGGTAGAAACTAGACGAAAAATTCCACTGAAGAACAATAAGTATAAAAACCTGATGATCTAAAACTTTCATGATTTAAACATCATTTAAAACCAAAGAAATCATCAGTTAACCTGACTCAAGGGCATCACATCAGTCGAAACACTTTCATATATCAACAGAATACTATAAGAAGACATCCAATCATTGTAATTTTAATCTGCCTAATTATTGTAATGAATCACAATGTGATGAAATCAGATTTTAGAGATATAGTTGGTGTTTTCCTCATACCATTGGATGTGTCTGACTGATTCGTTAAGAAATAAGATTTTGGTTCAGAAAATCCCATTGACCCGAAAACTATATCGCATGCTCTATTATGTCTATTCTCATTAACCCGTTATTTCTCTTGTACAGGAGACAAGGGAACAAGTAATTATCTCCCAAGAAGCAGTTAACTTTAGACGTTCCAGTCAGTCAGAGGCACTCCCACCAGGATCTCTCTCTCTCTCTCTCTCTCTCTCTCTCTCTCTCTCTCTCTCTCTCTCTCTCTCTCTCCATGCTTGAAAGGCATGCTACACAAACTTGATGTTCTTTCTGTCTTGATCCCTCTCCTCCTTATGCTCCACCCACCCATCTTCTCTCCCCCTCCTTCAATACCCTCCAGCTAATTGCTCTAACTTTAAAATCTATCACCTCCAAGACTCATAAGTTTGTAAGCTGCAGAAGTTTATAACTGTTGGAGAACTTCCTGAATCTCATCTCGTGAGACGGGAAGGAAAGATGTGAGAAAAAAAAGAAAGAAAGAAGGTTTGGGTGATGTACTGTTCTCTGATAGTGCATTCTCCAAGATCTTCCTTCTCACTTTTCACTATGTCCATCTCTCTCTCTGTCTCTATGTCTATCTTCCTCTTTCGCTCTCCGCACACTCATCCGTTTACTTAGAAAACCCCTCCAATCTAATCATTTACACACAAATACGCCTACGTACATAACACACACACATTTAAGTAACTGGATACGTAGCTGAAAAGTGTTTGGCTTCGGCAGCCTGTAGATCTAATCCGGTTCCTTCGAAAAATGGCTCAATAGACCTTTCAACATATTGCGTGGCAATGTGAAGATACTAATGTAAAGTCCTTGTGAGCAATTTTCTCTTCAGAAATGAGGATTATTATAAACGAAATTTCCAGAAGAAAGTTGTTACCTCGGTTATCAAAATAATCTTTATTTCTAAGGAAAAAATACTTCATATAGCCTTTAATTATTTTACCATGTATTGTGTTGAAGAGACTATTGAGTATTTTTTTTTCGAAAGAATGCAATGAACCCATGATATTCCTAGAAAAGTGTAAAAATCCATGTTAAACTGGATGCTTATTTTGCAGGCCGCCGTAGTCAAGTACCTCTGCCTCTTAACGTTACGAAATCCCATTCTTTCTACAATGAATCTTCTACCATATTCTACAATACAGCCTAAGTCAAAAAATGTAAATTTTACAGGGGATGTGGCAATAGTCTTTTCAATATTACACGAATATCTTTTGGAGTAAGAAAGAACAACTTTGGGCCTAGCTGCCTTGACAGAATGCGAGTCGAAACACGTAGGAAAGTCATTTTCGTCCAAAATGGCTGTTAGACGATATTGTAAAATTGACGACGAAATCCTACTTGTGGCAGTAGAATCTTTTATATATAAAAAGCACTTTTATATCAAAGCTTGTACAAAACAATTGGTGCTGAAATCTTTGCGAGTTCAAACCTGTAATGTAATTATTTTAAAGAAATACCTAAATTAACTTGAAGATAAGAGCAATATGTTAAGAGTGTTCATGAGAGTTTTCGAAGATGTTGTACTGTAAGAAGTGGCATATACAGCTTGATGGGTGACGAACACAATCTCGTCATTCAGTTAATATGGCAAAAGAGACAACTACTCACTTCGCTATCAGGAATTGATTACCGAACTGCCATAGCTCAGTGGTAGGGCGTTGGCGTAGTATTCGGGAGTTCGTGGGTTCGATCCCAGCGGCCGGCCATCCTGACTGAGGTTTTTCCAGGATTTTTCCTCAGTCACGTCAGGCAAATGCCGGCATGGCACCTTCAACATAGGTCCTGGCCAACATCTTCCCGAATCCTTTCGCCTACCTATCCGGCTTAAGCCTTAGATGCCTAAAGGACTTCAATAAAATTCAAAATTCAGGAATTGATTCACAAATCTAATCTCACCATATTCTTATAATAAAGGAAAAGAATGCGTCACGAGCTACAGTAGCCAAATATGTATGGCATAGTAAGTAACATGCATAAGTTATGTTGACATGGGATACTAGCATATATTGTACATTTTCGAGTTTGGCCTTACTGTTTTACGGCGACTAAATTTAATTGGTTCCCTCCGCTGACCTTTAGGTCAAATTTAACCTTCCAACTAGCTGGTAATTCACAGAGATGATGGTAATGTACTGTTAAATTTTGTCCCTTTCCCCCCCCCCCCTTTCATTTTTGATCAACGTTGTGAAGGGTTAGACGCGCTCCGGAACAAGAACTGGACTGCCCCAATAGAAGGCCCATGAGATATTTCCTCATTCACACCAGGTTAATACCGGGGTAGTACCCAATTTGTATAGTATTGACTTCACATTCGAAAGACCCTGGTTCTAACTCAGCGACCGGCCATACGTCATTAATTCTTTCGCAACTGTCTCCGAAGAAAGATGCATAATGGATAAAATCCACTTTAAAGAAACGCATTGAAAATTTGGCAATTATGTTTCGTTGTGTGTGACGTTGTTTGGGTAAATGTTATGACGTTCTTTAAAATATTATTTTTTATCTGATCTGTTGTTTTTGCGAAGGCAGGAGTACGAGTAGATTTTGGTGTTTTGGTGAGGCAGTGTGGCAATGGAAAACGCAACAAGGTTTGTAATGCTTAAGCGATTGGTGCCGTGTGCAAAAACTAAAAAAAGAATCAGCCTGCAAAAACAAAACAAAAAAATCTCTATCAGGCTGTAAAATGAAGGAAGTAGCAGAACCTGCTCGCAAGACGAACGAAAAAGTATTGAAAAGAAAATATTTTATATTATTGAGTTCTTCGTGGGAAATAAAAGTACTATTCTCGTGATCGGAGTAGATTAAATTTGAACACAGCTAAAGAACTTCTCTTACAAATGACACCAAGTATTTGGAACAGTATTATACAGGTTGGTGATGCACAGTAGGCCTACAGCTTGATGAGTGCTACACTTAGTGCTACTAAACCCAACCAACTCTGTTGTTAATTGGGTAGTATAAGATTGAATGATACTCTGGAATGTGTTACATATACCAGATAACAGACATAGTTACAAGTAAATGAATAATTCACTTATAATTTTTAAATCATGAAATTGTATTTGGGTGTAGCTAATTGAAAATGCCAATCTCATAGCGGTGCCACCTTGTAATAACACAAGGGATATGTACTATGTTGTAGCTGAGCGGCTGCAATAAAAATAGAATATTGTAGTAGTTGTGTGGTTGCACCTTTATTTATTTATTCCAGTCATATATCCTACCAGATAACAGAATTGGTTTCTCAGGGTCTTCGAGTTCTTGACGCTTGAACCTAAGAGCTTGGGAATAAAACCAAAATGCCCTCTTTTAATAAACCTCAAGAGAGGTGGGACGAAACTTGGCATAGACGAAAGTTAGATCTAGAGTTTTGCACTCTAGCCCAGTAACAGTTACAGTAACCCAGCATTGTGTATTTCACAACATTCTCGCAATGAACAACTTGATAGTTTACAGCCTTGGACAGTAAAGTTGAAATAAAAGTTTTACAAACACAATTTTACAAACAGCTGATCGCATCACGGAATATCTAAATTAGTAAACAATCCAGAAGCATACATTATAGAAATATTTTCATTCATCAGGTAAACTATTAATACTAATACATTTAGCAATGCCATCTATGATCCAGAGTTTCGACAAACAAAACCATATCGACGTCGATGACTTCGCCAATCGCCATCAAACAACTCGTTCATCGCATCTTAATTTCCAACACAAATGGTAAGTATATTAATTTCGGCTACAAAGAGGCAGGGGTGGAATGCGGGTCCCAAAATAAATAAATATTAATTTCGGCTATATGTATTATTAAATTCAATATCATTCGTTGTTTAGTTCACAACATCATTGAAACAATAGCATAATCAAATCATAACAAGCCTAATTCGAATCGGCGTTACTGAAGCAACGGAAAATGCATAATACAATGTAATCTAATACAACGAAATAATAACGTTGCCGAACCTAAATTCATAACTCATTCTAATAGTAACAGAATCTCCATATATAAGAAATCTTCGCCTATCGGTAATACTAAAATATGGAAACTATCAAATTAACCGAACCTAAGCTGAGCTAACCTAGGCTATCCTAGCAACCTCTAAACTAATAAAAGTAGCAATAACGGACCATGCTTAAAGGTTTCCATGCTAGTTTTCAGTTCCATGCTTAAAGGACTCTTCTTCTTTTTTATTATTACACGCTTTATATTAACTTGCTCTGTAATCATCTCTGGTACAAATCTTGTAATTGATTTTTAACTCACTTCCCATCATCCGATTTCTTTTAAATTTTGTAAACTTGCTTGCTTCCGATGACAATACAATATTCAATCATTATATATACGATAGAACGTTCCAGTTAAATGTAATTAATTAATCAATTAATTAATTAATTTGAAATTATCCTTAAATACACGCAATGCCGCATCTATTGTGTGAAGTTTGGGTTGCCTATCTCACAGGTAGTTTAATATTCATCTATTATACAGAAAAAAAATATTTGAAAAAGGATTTTAAAAAATACGCTTTATTAAGATGCACTAAAAAGTAAAAAAAAATTAATTGAATTAATCTTATGAATCGGAAAATAAAAGCGTGGGCCCTCTTGCTTACCTTATCATAATATGTAAGAGCACCCACGCTTTTATTTTCCGATTCATAAGATTAATTCAATTTAATATTTTTTTTTTACTTTTTAGGCTATCTTAATAAAAAAACGTGTTTTTTAATCCTTTTTTAATTATTTTTTTTATACTTTGAAATGTAATGTTGTTTGGCGTTTAATCCTGAATGGTTCTGATATAACTACAGCAGAACTTAAAACAGTTTCAATTTTATTTCCTCGTCCCTCGAATTTCAAATGCAAGTACATATTAACCAAGTCCTCCTTTAAATTAAATTTTATTTTGGTCTTAATTCGAAGTGAAATTGTTGAGAAGTTTACTGCAAAATTATAACAGTTTGTTTCTTCTGGCAAATATAACTTAAGTAGTTAAACCTTTGATTAAAATCTTCAAGCATCAATGTCTTGTGGTTCATCATACTTTTTCCTTCTATTGATACTCAGAAACAATTAAAAATCGATATTTTACTCTTAGTCGATATACAACTTTGCTCAAAATACAGACATTGTAGTTGCATCGATAAATCGAATATTCGAGTCTAATGTTTAATCATATATACTGCAAAAAAAATGGAATGGGTATTTGATATATCTAGTAAAGTTTAATATATATATATATATATATATATATATATACAATTTGCAATGTTCCTGACATGTCTGAAAGGTGTCGGTCAAAAACACTGAGAGATTTCTTTTGCGTTGTTGAATTTACCCGGTCCGGCGTGATTTTCGCACATGCGCAGAAAGAGAAAACGGTTTCTTATTGTAATCAAACATGCAATTCTGATCAAGTGTTTGCTGCCATCATTTTAATCACGTATTTTAGCAGAAATTGAAAATATTCTCAGTGAGCTAAGATTGCTATCCCTAATTGACAAATAGAAAAAAAGTTATTAGAACATAACGCAGGCCGTGAAAGTAACTTTGTTTGTGCTTCTGTGTTCGGGCAACCTCTTTCTGATCTTCTATACTGTTTTGATGTACTGGTTTCTTCAGTGGCAATTTAGTCCAGGCACTAAGATGGCTGGACACTAATCAAGAACCCGTGTTCAAATCTCGCTTGATACTTCTTTTTATTTCATTTTCTGAAAACTGCAAGGTGGCTGTTTTTTATTAGCCTAGATACACAGGAAATTTCCAGACAGCTATAATTATCTAGCTTTCTCCAGGCATGTATAAATAAATTAACAGTGTGTATATATCCTACAAATTTGTCCAATTTTATAAAGTAACCACCGTGGCTTAGGTGGTAACGCGTCTGACTACGAATCTGACGGCCCGGGTTCAAATCTCGAACAGTACACTGGAGACTTTTCTCGCAGTATTCCCATGCCTGGCGCTCTGAGGTGCACTCATTCCCCTATCAAATTGAGTACCACAGTGTCCTTGGTATTCCTGGGCACCTTGGGAAGGTAAAGGCGGTAGCGCGTGGAACTGACCACCCCACCTCACTTCGTACCGTAGGTCAAGAAAATTGTGGAACGCTACCACCACATCCCCCATGCGTCGTTCACGGTGCGTGAGTATCGGATAGGGGATAGGGAACACAGCTTATGGTGGAATCAAAAATAATTCAAAAGCATTAGAAAGAAATCAAAATAATTGAGGAGAATAAGTGTTTCAAAAACCACATTTTTTTTTTTAGACCTAAAATATCTGGCTGCTTCCATCCTTTCTCAAAGTTGAGCGACTTCATCCGGCAGACTTGGCACAGGTTTAGATCTAAAAGCTAGTTCGATCTAAATATTCCGTTAAATGAAAACTAGATATTTAAAAAAAAAATCTAGAAGATTTCAAGGATAATTGAAGACTAGTATGTGCAGCATGCAGTATCCGAAGTGACAGAAGCGAAAGAGAGATCGAAGCTATCTTCCCTCCGTATTGCATGAATTTTAAATTGGATTCCAATTCAAATTAGTTGGGTTTTTTTCTCTGCAGCCACGTGGTACAATATAGATAGGTGGAGGTCATGCGAGTGAACAACTTGGGTGTGAATTTTTACGTCACTCGAGGAATAAAAAGGATAGATTGCCTTGGATGAATGGAGAAAAAGCCGCGCGTGACAACGGCATTGACTTCCCAGTGAGTTCTAGAGAGAGAGCCGCAAAGCTGGACGCGTGCCCCACAACCTGCCATCAGCACCTGCCTCACATTGTTTTCTCAGGGCGGGCCTTCAACCAACTTCTGATCCAGTGTTGCTAACTCATACTTTCCCATGAAGATGATTCCTCGTTGCTAATTTAAATGAAGACAATTCATGTAAATTAGTAAGTGACTTTACTACCTCAAATGGTTTAAACGACGTAGTCATGTCAGTAGTGCGCAAAATACGATTCAGAGTCAGGTTTGATTTTCGACCACAAAAACAATGTTATTTTGGTAGTCTTACGACAAGCCATAGTAACTACGAATAAATTACATACTCAGAGGATGGGTTCTAGGAGGATTTTGGATCAGTCGCAAAATTTCAATTTAAAAATTAACCTAAGATTAGGCCTATGAGCATATTATACCCTTAAATAGATGAACAGACTCGAAAGACGGAATATTTGGGTCCTTGCCATTAGCTATGACACTTTGATACGCTGCCAAGATAAAGTTTAAACTCAAAATCATTGACATTACTAAGTCCGATGTAAAATATGAAGTTCAGAAGAAAAAGCTACTAAAGTTTAGCTAAGGTGAAGTGATACTAGTTTGTCATTGCCTTCCATAGGAAGCAGATGACATCTTAAGGACGTTATCCACAATTTAAAGTTGGCTTAGAACCACATTCCTACAGGGTATTGGACCAAAGACCTTTCGATTATAAAGAAGCAAGAGTTCCAATTCATTAACAAGGAACATCTATGCTTGTTTGATTTCCCCTAATTTTTTTCAGTACAGACCAGTGGTTCTCAATCCGGGAAAGGAGAACCTCTTGAGGGGTATGAATAACTGGAAAGATGAAAGCGGGCTACAGGAATTATAACATTAAAATATTTAGTTCGAAACCAATTTAAATGATTTTCAAATGAGAAAGAACACATTTAAAAAAAAAAAACTATTCTGTTTGTTAGGATTACTCTATGTTATGAATATATTTATGGGCATATCTAAGTAATTAATTCAGAAAAGATACACTTGTTTGAGCTTTCAAGTCTTTCATATTAAGTATGTTGAAGAAACCAATAATAACGCCATTACAATAGACTGGTATATGAAACCCTTTTCTAGTATTCTAATACCATAAATTGATGTGGGAGGTATGGAGTTTGTAGGATATCCAGACGGAGCAGCTAGCTAAAAAATGTTGTCCGAGTCTATGGCTTAATGGATCAGTTTTATGGTATATTCCCATAATGGAATATGTGTTCCAACTTACGTATTTACTTATCTTTCCCCTTATTCTCAGATTTCTCACAACTGTTCCTTTCCTGTACGACCCGTTCATTTACTTAGAGGATTTTTCACCGACTTTTCCTTGACTTGTTTAAACTGCAGCAAAACGCCCTGGGATCATTTAATTGAGTGTTGGTTCCCATTCAGAAGGTCTTGGGTTCTTCCGCAGCAGTTGGTCATCCTGGGGTTTATCCTCAGCTACACCAGGCTAACGTAGGGTACCTTGAAAGTTGGCCTTGGTGACTTTCTTCACTCTCCATATTCCTCCCTCGTTTGAAGGCAGCAAAAATAAAATTAACACCAATAAATCAACGATGCACATTAATGATTTTAAAAAATTAAATCATTAAAAGCAAGCACAGTTAAACTTAGGCGAGAGAAATGAATGAAAACCGATTATAGTTGTGTAGAGTCTAAAAGGATGTATGTATAGTAAAGAACTGCTGTAGACGCAACTCGCACATTATTGTGGGTGTCTGTAACTTGAAATGAAAATGACATTAAGGTTCCTCCTCCCATGCAAATAGTGTGACTCTGAATCCAGATGGCAATATAATCTCATATATCTTCTATGTACAAGATTCAAACATCAATGGAACATAAAAAATAATGAAACTTTTAGAAACACTCTACCAATACCTAGTGAAAGGTACAAACGAAGCTCTTATATTCTCAGATGTTCATTGTTGGCAAAGACACAGAATTCAAACATCAGAAGAACACGTAATTTTGATCTCAGAACTATGAAACTTCGTCAGAAGCAATTTAGTTGATACCTATAGAAATAAGTAGAGGCAGAATTTTTATATTCTCAAATATGCATTGTTGAGAGAGCTCTATTGTTGGCAAAAGGTACAAAATCGAGACATCAATGGAAAGCGTAATTTTGAAGGGAGAACTACGAAACTCTGATCTTAGAAACACTTCACAAGTAGCTGGGAAAAGTACAGACAAAATTTTGAAAGTCAACTGTGATATGTCCAATTTCGCTGAAAATCGTAGAAGCCCCACAAAAAAAAAATAATGTATAATAACCCGAATAGAAATCGCTGGGTAGATCGAAGAAGCTGTTTCGAATCTAAAATCAGTTTCTTTCTGTCTCATTTCATTGTCCAATTTTGAAAAAGTTCGTATCAGGAAAGTTTCTATCGTCAGCAGATTAAAAATAAAAAACGGCCAGACAAATGGAGGTCGCTGATTTCCAAATCTGAAGTCAATTTCTTTATCTGCTTTTGTTTCGAGGCTCTAGCCTGCGACAGACGTACAAAATAAAACTAGATCAAATCTAAAATTGTTTGGAGCGCTGCTAAAAATAATGTTTAACTGTCTTTTTTCCTCTTGTGCTCTCCCTCTTCTAATTCCACAATATTACTTTAGAATTATTTTTCTATTTCGAGTATTGCTGTAGAAGAAATATCACCGAGCGGCCATAGGTCAGTTCTAGAGCGTTGGCTTTGAATTCAGGAGGTTTTGGGTTCAATCCCAGCAACCGATCATCCAGACCGAAGTATTCCAGTGGTTTACCTGTCACACCAGGCAAATGCCGGGATGATACCTTCAAATTAGGCTCTGGTCAATTCCTTCCCGCTTCCTTTCCGCTACCCTATCTCGGCGTGAACCTTAGATGCTTATAAGAGTTGACCATAAAATAAAGTAAAAATGTAGATTAAATATTTAAGTAAACGCTGGTATAATTTTAACGCGACTTTCATAAATAAATAAATGAATGTTCACTGTTATTAATTCTTCAGTCTCCGTAATAAAAATCATATTAAGTGCAAAATTAATAATTCTATTTCGTTTTACTCGTTCTGTATTGTAGACTTTTCGTCTGATAGAAAATATAGAAAAGACAGAAGTAATTATATGTAAATTAAGTATAATTTTCACATCCGAAAATAGATACAATTTCTCACACCTGGCCACACTGAACTATTAAACATTTGTGGCACGTGCAAGCCACCTGACTTGTATTGGGCCTGGCGGCCGAACGGTCCTTCGCAAGACAAGGAGGAGAGGAAAGACGAGAAAATACACACACAGAGAAGGAACAACAGAAAGAAGAAGAAAGAAGGCAGAAAGAGAGCGAAAGAAGGCATAAGAAAAAAAAAAAGAAAGATGCATTTGGTAAGCGAAGAAAGTGAGCACTGCCAGCAAAAGGACCACTCTTCGAAACTCCGACGATCGTGACTTGCCAAAGCCAGGTATCGAAGACAGTGTGACCAACCTTACTATTTGAACGAGAATCTATTTAAATTAAAAAATAAGATTACTTCCTACATCTTTATGCAAAGATTTGTATCCAAATTATGTGCTTGACTCTTGATAACAAGTTTAAAAGCGAGAGAAGATAAAATATTACTGAACAATTATCTGGACAGTTCAACATTCCTTCCGAAAGTTTTGCCCCTAGTGTTTAATGAAGCCTTGGCATGAAACTGTTTTGCATTGAACGAACAAATATAAATATTCTGCAAGAGTTGCCAATTACGAGACTGGGTTGCACCTTTAATTGCATGACAATGAAGAGATATTTACCAACTGACTTTGTCAACATTTCGCCATTTTGTTGTCAATATTGCTTGGAAACATGTAACTCATCGTTTATATGTAGATCTTCTGTAACTAGCTGTAACCATTGATAGATCGGTCTAGAAAGTCCCTAATACACCTGTTCGTGGTCAGGTGGCATGCAGTACTGACCACACTGCCGTCACTCAGGTGGATGCAGTACTACCAATCGCTGACAGATGGCGTTGGGGCAGGCTCAGGACCTTTCGGACTGTAACGCCCGTGGTTGTTATTACTTATAAAGCATTGATAGAATTGTGGATTGAGTTCTTCGTATGAGCACCATAATTGAGTTCATACCTGTAGTGTTCAAAATAAAAAATTTCCAATTTTCGTGACGATTTATTGTAAATGAAAGGAAAATGTACAAAATTCGGGCTCCCGAAGTAGAATTTTAATTTAGTTTTAAGGCATTTAGGCAACTTTGGTTCAGGCCTCCCGAGGTAGACACGTAGTATAGTGACTTAGATCCCTATTGCTCTCAAACACGTCAGTTAATATCAATCCATTAGGTCGTGGATTAGCTGGATCAGATCAACTCGGGTCACATCTCTGATTAGGTCAAATACACAAGGTCAAGAGTGGGGTGGAGACAAATTCAACAGATCGGCTTAAGTAGAAACTATTCAATTGCAGGTCGAGTTGGGTGCGGGTTGAGCCTCAACCTGACTCGTTGATGAACACTAGGTGGCATGCCTACGAATTGTTATAGCAAATTTTCGTGGTCTTAAATCCAGTGCAAGTTTATATAACACCTTGAAATCTAAAGTTCACTAATTTAAACTTTTAAATTTAGAAGTCACCTCTCCGAGAGAGACTTGAAACATTTCTTTATCGCTTTCAGACTTTTGCCATTACTTTAGTTAGGTCAACATATTTGCTCTCCTTCTCAACCTTTGCTGATTAGAGAAAATTTTATCCTCAAGCATTTTGGTTTCGATTGAGAAAGAAATATTATGCCAGTCAACAATGAACCCTCTAAGAGCCTGTGACGGCGTCGTAGCTATAACCAGTTCATGAAAATGAAGGTTATTTGGTAGCCCAAATAATTTAAGAGTAATCTCCTATTCCCGTTTGTTTCCCTTGGGAACTACTACGAAAGCTGAAAAAAGTAAGGAAAACAATAATAATTCACGCGAATAGCCTCTTCCTCTTGCCCGGTCGAACGTTTTCCTCCTCATCCTCTTTCTTCGTTCTCTACGAAGGACTATCTCGTATTTATCAGTACTTGGAGAAACTGTAAGACAAGTGGTATAATTGAACGGACATTGATCGTTATAGATGGTCTTTCTTTAGCAGAGAAAGCTTGCTTCTATACCGCCATTCCGTCTCATGTTGACCATAAGCAGCTCTTATCTTCATGACCGAAGCTTCAGTTTCATCTTCACTGTCTTTTTCAATGGATATTACCGTCCATTTGGCCCTGTCTTCCTCCTCTCCGCTTCCAAGTTCAAGTTTCCGTTCACCACTTTCCCTATTGATAGATTCACACGAAAAATCGAAGAGAACTTTGAGCTTAACTAGTGGAACATAGCCATAGAAAACTTTTAATCTGACAGTTCATTTTCCTTAGAAAGAGTTTGCAAAACTACACAAAATATATCTGGTCAGATTCGTCAAAATACATTACAAAATATTGTCCAAAGTACATTGCGCAATCTTATTATTGCAGCATCATTTGATGATATATGCCCCTCTAAAAAAAATAAGTGGTTACGCCGGTGACCTCGTAACAAACGAAACCAGGATTGATCCCCGAAAAGGGTACAAGCGATTCGGAATCTGCATAAAACTGCAAGCTCCTGCCATACTTACATTAACATTGTCTGCATGCGGTGGAAGTACACGCCAGACTATCTGGTTGGTAAGAAGGCAAACCATAGAGCAGTGAAATAAAAGCCACTAACAAATACACAACACTGAATAATAGACAAAGTATTCCACCATGTGATGAGAGAACATCCTTCAAGCGGATGGAAAGCTCGTAGATATTATCATCATTAAATGTAACTGGTTTGGACTGAATTTGCTGTCGTGTCAGGAAATGATTTCCCAGTCATAGTAACAAAATGAGAAATTCAACCACGTACGTAATGTCAGCAACTGAGCCTAGCATTAGTATACCTGAGAGAAGTGATTCTGCATCAGGACATTGCGAGCCCCATATATCCATGTGCTGGATTATTAAACTTGTTGATCACCCTCCACTCCATCGGAATCTGACCATATCCCTAGCTGACTTGTGAGAAAATGTTTGCTGATGCGGACCAAGTGTGTGCGGGCATTTTTTATATCTCTCAGTACAAATCAGTTACATTTGACCTCATGATGTCTAGAAACTTAACAATCATTGTAACGATGGTCCCTCAGGTGTGACAAGAATAAGGAAACAAGAAAAAGCGTAAGTTGCCTAATACTTGTAACTGAACACCCAATGACTTTTTTTGGTCTTAAAGCAAGTACGAAGCAAAGTGTATTCGGCATTTGTTAGTTTTAAAGAAAATAAATTGTAATTAGAAAACAAAGAAAGCCAAGCCATGGAGAATTGCAAAGAGGAATACACTTGTAGTTAATTGAAGGCGTCTGCCGGTATCGGTAGAGCACTGATGATGATGAGGAGGAGCAGGAAGTGTTCAAATTTGATAAAAAAAACTTCATTGTCAGTGACCCTTAGAAAACCAGAAATGAATGGTCAACTACCAGCACATGAAATGCAGGAGATATTTACTTCATATTTTAGAATATTTTTTTAGGATCCTCCTACAGTCAAGCTTCCGATAGATTATTTTAATTTTATAGTCGAACTCTAGCTCTCAACTACATCTTTCAACATAACTTTCTATTACTTATAACATCAACGGTGTTTACACCAGTCATTAAGTCTAATTCCCAAACTTTATACTATGCTTGAAGCTAGAATGTAAACTCCTATAACAGACGAGCAATTTCAAAGTTTATATAGACCAATTGGGGAACGTCATTGTAGATTATCAGTTGCTAAAATTAAACAAAACTCACAAACTTCTCACTAGTAAACAGACAGGTATAGAAGTTTGTAAACAGATCCAAATCGCTGATATGAGAGAACTGTATGTAATTTGGATTTTATTAGTCAACGCCATATTTCTTGTTGTGATAGATCTATCCAATTTAATTTACATTTCCTAGGTAATTACTAGTGAATATCGAAACTACTTTATGAGTAATTAGAGAAGAAAAGAAAATACGTTGTATATGTTTTGTGTACACTTAAAATATGTGTATGTTTTAAGTACACTGAAGAAATCATGGATTCATACGTTTTAAAGAAAATAACTTTATTGAAAATTGCAAAATCCTTTCATCTTACTTCATAATACAAGAAATCAATAACCACAAATTACGAGGAGTCAAATGATGAAGTTGTTTTTTTTACTAGGGTCATTATTAACAGTGACGTATTCAAAATCTGAAGGTCAAGATGGTACCTTAATCACCAAATATTTTCAAAGTTTCAGTACTACTTATATGACACACATCCGATATAAGTAAACATTAAAATCAAGGATGTTCACAAGATTTCGATATTGAAAAATATAAAAGAGCTACATTTGTGAGCTACAAAGTATCCAATTTTAGGTTTTAATGGTTTTTATTCCAGTTTACTTTCATATACAGAATAAAGGAGAAATTTAAGGGGGCTGTAGGTGATGTAAGAGTTGTGTGGAAAAATCCTTGCTTTTCAACTTTGATAAATCAGACGTTCTGATTCTCTCCCAAAATGAGAGCTACGTCACTGAATTTGATTAATATTGGCTTAATCTTATTTGGGAAGTTAGTAAACTTTCAAAAAGTAGGTCTTCAGTTGTAAATATGCGAGAATTTCATCGGTTTATAATATGTATGGCCGTTCAGCCCCATAATCCATCGTACTACAGTTAATGCTGGTTTTAATATCTATGGCTGAAGCCGGCATAGGGTACGGGAAAGAGTTGGACAGATCCTAAGTTGAAGTTATCAACACAGCATTTCCTCGGTATGATGAGGAAACCCCATGGGAAATTCCCAGTCCTCAGGATATTCTAAAGTTGGTATCGAACCCAGAACCTACCGAATGTGAATCTCTATCAACTTAGATACGGCCGCTCGGTCTCCTTGTTGTTGCTAATGATGGTGAGTGTTCTGCTCGACAATAAGAAAAGTGCAAGAAATCAACATGGTGTATAGCACAACCGGATGACCATTATTTGCAGAACAATATCTCGGGATGTATTGGTTAAGAGGCAAATGTGTTAGCCTCTAGTCGCCAGAACAATAAAAAATTGCCACTGTAAATCGAAACATTATACTCTGCAATAGAGATATTTCTGCTTTCGACAAAATCGAAATATTGTAATACAATAACGAAACATTATAGTGGTATAAGTGAATTTAAATCCTTCCAGCAAAGTTGTTTTTTCTTTAGGGTTTTTTTCAAATATAAACACCATTCTTGAAATATGGAACACCGCTAAGAACGAGCGAGAGATTGAGAAAGAAAGACGAGGAGAGGCGAGAAGAGATTGTAGACAAGATATTTAAGTCAAAAGTTGTTCCGTATTCTTTCTCTTATAAGTTCTTAATTGCCTATCAAAAAGTTGTCGCGACCGCAGCTGGTAACACCAATGCTGGTTGGCCATCAGGTTGATCATGATCCATTGCCGAGAATGAGATTGTCTGTTCTTGGAAGAAACCACCTGCTTTCTGGACTTTTGCACCTGCCGCTACGTAAAAGTCGGCCGATCCGTTTCTTATTTTGAGCGTCTTTTGTCTGGCCTTCTGCTTAACTCTCTGACTCTTATTTCGACATCGTATCACGTGACCCCGTATGTTGTTAGATGGAGCATCTGCCTTTCTTCGTTCTCCTTTTCCCCGTTTACTCCGTAACACCGCCAGTTCAGTCCACTCTTTTACTGCAAGTGGCCCACTCCAGGAGCATGTCATGTGCGCCAGATTGGAGTAGATAAAAAAAAAAGATAATAAAACGCGCGCCAAGAACGTCACGCGGCAGCTGTATGTATGTATCCACATGTGAAAATATCTTTCTTTTTATATCTTGTTTTTTTTTTTAAAAAAAAAAAAAGAGAAAACATGAAACTTCTCTTGTAATTATACACGACATGGTTAAATACTACTTCCTAATATTTCCTTTTTGTTAAACTCATTTTTTTTATCAGGAAGTAGCAAACAAATCAATGTACACAACTGAGCTTCAGATATTTTGTGGTCTGTTACAAAAGTGATTCAATATCAGAAATTTAATACAAGCTATTTGCTGGCTCTAACAAAAACGTTAGTTGTCTTGGATTTTAACGTAGAATACAGTGTCGTACATTCGAACACTTGATATTTTGTGCTATTTATTTACAGTATCAACTAGTAGCTGTCACTTGAATTAGTTTTGGACATGTGGTTTTAGGGAGCGCTAGTAATATAATTAGGAATTGAAGATTGGAAAGACAAAACGATGTAAGTGCCAAAATTTTAAAAATCGCGTTTTCGATGCTGAAATATTCGAATTTCAAAGCCTAACAACCTCCAAAAATCTAGAAGATCATAGCAAATAGTACAACATCGGGACGGAAGGTGTTGTAGATGTGTGTTCAAGGCGGAGGGACCTTCCGTTTTTCTTTATCTTTTTTTTCATTTCCTGTAAAATCTAATTTTTGAAATTTACATCGTTTTCAATTTCCAGACTTCAATTGTTCAATGTCGTGTCAATCTTGTCGTTTTGTTTTAGCATAATAGCGATTTTTTGGGGGGTTTATATTTACATTTTTGTTTTTGATATTCATTACATCCGGATTGCAGTTACTGGTCTCCCACCATGCGCCTCTAGATAGGATCAGATATAGTTGGTAGTTGGTACCGGAAATATTTCGGGCTGGACCGAAACTAGTACTGCTCTCCCTTGCAGTTAGAAGAGGGATCTACAAAACCTAAGGAAAGTTAAGCCCGAACAAACATATAATGCTGAAGGGAAGCAGTTTCACCATTACTACTCTGAGGCTGAAGATAAATTGCATCGCGAAGACTCAGATGGACAGCGGACGACATCTTGAATGTCTGCCTTTAGCGGGAGGTCGTAGAGCTGACAACTCTACATCGCCAATTCATGTCAAGGAATGGTACCAAATTGTTTACTTATTTATTTTGAACTCCAACAGGGATTCATATCCCCATTTACAAGATCACCATACATGTTTTTAATACACATAAAACATACAATTGATTATAATCTCCTCGTACGAGCAGTGAAATTTAAACAATTTAATGTCTCGAGGCTAAATTCAGCCTACGTCTGAGTTGCCTAGCAACAAATAAACTCAACTTTAAATTCTAAGGCATAATTATAACCAATTCTCATATTTGTTAAATTGAACACAGTATATTTAATTGCATTGTGAAATTCCTTCCTTTGCATGTGAAATATATCTACATTAGAATTTTGATTGGATATAGTGTTGAAGGCTGCGCATATTCTCCATGTAGGCGACTTGCAAAGTACATCTGTTCTACTTTTTTTGCAGCAAAATATTTTAGCGTTTCCCAAGCGAGTTTTTCCAGCAGGGATGCATAAACCTATTTTTTCTTAATTAATAATGGGGTATCATTGATCTGTTTATTTAATGTTTTATACAGGAATAGAATATCATTTATTTGTCTTCTCTGCTGGAGGCTAATAAGGCCATAGCTTGTCAGCAACGATTGATAGGAACCAAAACGAGAGTAAAATTTCGTCTGTCTAAAAGCTAAGACCCGAAGGAATTTGGCTCGTACCGCTTCAATTTTACGTTTATGTGTTTCTAAACTAGGTGCCCATATTAAAGAGCCATATTCTAATTTGGATCGGACGTTTAAATTATAAAGCATGATAAGTAAATTAGTGTTCCGAAGTTCCCTCGTTAGGCGTAAAATATAACCGAGGTTTCTGTGTGCTTGATTAATGGTGTAATCTAGATCCGAGAAAAAATACCAGAGGTGCAAACAGTTCAGGCAAGTTGTTCAGCCCTAAAACGTGCTGAAATGGAGGATAGACAGCATGTAAGAGGAACACTGGAACTTGGCGCGAGGTGGTAGGGTTCATTAGGTTCGAATTCGAGCCTTAGGTTGGTGGTGGTGGGCGTGGTGGTTTTTAGGGCCACCACCAGCCTTATGGTTTGAAGATCATGAACCTTACCACCTCGTGCCAAGTTCCAGTGTTTCTCTTACATGCTGTCGCCAAGGAACTTGGCTAATCCGTTATCCATTTTAGCACTTTTTAGGGCTGAAGAATTTGGCTAAGCTTTTTGTATCTGTGGTGTTTTTGCTCGGATTTCACAGGTTTTTTGTAAGTGTATAATACATATACTTGCTACGCTGGGGGCGCTGCCTCCAGTATCCCGTGGCGGGTTGCACCCACATTTTGTGGAGTTTTGGGGGACTGCGCCTCTTTTTATCGCAACCAGACTCTCCGGGGAATTGCGCTCCCATGGTGCAGATCTTCACAATACCCCGGGTGGATTGCCTCATTTATTGTAACGTACTCGTGATGGTACACCTTCATACCAATTTCTCTAGCTTCAGTGGTTTGCAAAATGGGTCTTGGGTGTCCATTTTGTATTAAAGATGGAGATATTTTTAACACTATCTTATATTGTCGTGACATAATCCTGATGGTACACCTTCACACCAAATTGCATTTCTCTATCTCGAACGGTGTTGAAAATGTTTTTTGGGCTGTCATTTTGAATCCAAGAAAGCAACTTTTCTCAAAGTGTTGTAATATTTTCCTAACCTACTCTTGATAATACACATTTATGCCAAATGTCGTATCTCTGGGTCAAGCTATGTAGAAAATGGATTATGAGGTCCCCCATTTCGGTTTTAAGATTGTGTCTTTGGAGACATTTTCTAATATTTTCCCAACCTACTGATGATATGTACCGTCATACTATATTTCGTTTCTCTTGTTCCAGCCGTTTAGGCTGAATATTCTACAGACATTTCATTTTGGGGCCATTTTGGATCCAAGGTGACAACTTTTTTAAGATTTTGTAATATTTCCTTAACCTAAAGATGATGTTGCTTCATACCAATTTCGTATTTCTGGCTTCAACCGTTTAGGGTGTGTATTCTTTGGAATTTTACGTTTGGCGGCCATTTTGAATAAAAGATGAAGTATTATTCTGTTAACACGCCTCTCGTATTAGTACGTAGATGAAATAATTGGAGATCACCAATGTGGATTTGGAAGAAATAGATCCACGT
>JAGDQP010025635.1:0-13951 GCA_022664845.1 Lepisma saccharinum
TTAAACTTATATGTTGAATACAAGATTGATAAGAGTGATTTATTTTTATTTAAGGAGGCATAATTTGTTTTATTTTACAGGAAAACCCACTGGATACCAGGACCACCACCAGATATCAAAAACCCTACCAGTTTGAAATTGGTCTCAGAAAAAACAGTTTCAAAAGGTGTGATTAGGATGACTTTCGAAATTTTAGGTAAATACTTAATGTAGTAGTAATTTTTGGTACATAGGACAATGAGTTGTCAAGATGTTTCTTGATGTTCCGTGAGATTTGTAGAGATACCACCCTGGAAAACGTATACTCAGAGAATTTTATAAATCTGGCAATCCCAGGGAAATCTATAATTTATGGAGGAAACTCAAGGAAATTTATGAGGTGGACCTGTCCACAGTTGGTAAGAGCGCTGCCCCGGCAAGGCGGAGGTCGCAGGTTCGATTCTCACTACTAACCATATTTTTTTCAATGTGTTAAAATCCTCTATTGTAAAGAGATCGTCTTTTTTTTCACTTGTGAAATACCAATAATGTACAAGATGCTTGGATTAGGTGGTGGTGGGATTTAAAAAAATGTCATAGCGTATTATTTACATGTTCCGCAATACTAAAACCTCAGGCCTTGCCATCAGGTCACAAAATTAGTAGACACTATGTAATTAAGAGAAGATTTGGAAGGTAAATCTGCAAGCTATCTGTGCCCAATGGAGTTTTGTCCAAATATACTGTTCCGTTAATGTTTTTGTTTTGAATTGTTGACCGAGAATGTTTGCTAAAACTAGTATTGCAGGTTCAAGTTGAAGTTATTTCTTTGTCCTGTGTTCCAGATTTTTGATAGCCTAAAATTGAGAAGAAGGAACATTACTCATCCATCAGCAGTGCAATTCTAAGAGACTGTTAGATTCTCATTATAGGAATACATTAAAAAAATATCGGTGGCTAATGATAAATATGAAGCTACTCGCACTTATTCCTCGATTCTGTATGAAGATCTAGAACTATCATTAAGGAAGGTTAAGTGGATTTGTATTTGTGGTACAGGCAAATGTTGGTTGAAAGCCTCACAACCTCGTCAAGGTCTTGCCATCTGTGAGGGCCTCTATTGTTTTTAAAGTTGGAAGAGGGACGCAAGATCATTTGTACCGTACGATCTTGCGCCGGAGAACCAACTCACACAGCATTTGCTCGACTGTGTGTACGCGGCTTGTGTTCACGGGTGTATTTCTCTCTTTCTCTCAATCTCTCTCCTCTAGAAGTTAACAGATGCTTCACTAAACCTGACTTGGCAAACCCCTTGCTATTTGTGGAGTCACTATAGCGAGACGCTTGCCGGGTACTCTTTAACAAATTATTTGTTAACTTCTGGGATACCGCGATAGTTGTGTCCTGTCGCATTCACCGACAAATGGCTTTCCAAAAACTGACTTGGCAAATACCTTACTATTTCTGAAGCCATGATAGTGAGATCTTTGCCGAGTACTCTTCAGCAAGCCATTTGTTTACTGTGTCGGACGCACGAGAGTGTATGTGAAGTATTTTAAGAATATTGAAAAAAAAAAGTAGTCATGGATTCAGTAGTCAATAATAGGGTATTGTTAATAAAATATAGCTATTGTTGTACCTCGTTTGGATGATTAGTATATTGACACTTGACAATTGTTAGCTCTTTTAATTGTACATTACAACAATGCAATTTCCTTGAACTGATTTTTTTTTGTGTGTGTTTGTGTGTGAGTGAGTGAGTGAGAATACGTTAAATGCCGAAAATCAAGTTGTTTTATGACAAGAGTGCTCATCTTTACGTAGACAGTGTTCGGAAGAATATACTATGGTCTTAACAATCATATTTGGTAGTAATGTAGATTACTGAAATAAAATTAATTACTAACTGCATGCTGACGGTTTTTCTGGGAGTACATGCCTTTAAGGTTTAATTTTGTGACCTTGAGCTTATCCATTTTTCGACTTACATACAATGGGCATACACGGATTACAACCAGCATAAAAGGAAATACGTCATGAATTGGGTTCAAAATTTTACATGCAAGGCCTGTCTGAAAAGTATCCGACCATAGGCCAGGAAAATAAAATTACATACCTGGTATGTTTCAGTTCCTAATCACCTTCGAAATAGGACCCTTCAGCTTCCACACACTGGAAGCATACCTGGAACGCCTCTTTTGGAACTGCTGTCAATCGCCTTCGTCGCTTTGTGCACGATGTCCTCTCATATGTCAAAGTGGGTAGCTTTGAGTGTCGATTTGGATTTAGAGAAAAGCTAGAAGCCACAGGGAGCCATGTCCAGGGAGTATGGAGCTCGGTGAGTGACAGGAATGCGGTTCTTGGCCAGTCTTGCTTTCACGTGGGGTCAGTTTGTGAAGCCCATGGGTCTGGTATCTTATGACGAATTGCATCATGTATGCAACGGAAAACGTCAAGACAATACTCCTTCGTAACTGTTCGTCTTATTGGTTCTTAGCTATTCGTGATACACGATGCCACTGTAGTCCAAAGAACACAATCAACATCACTTTGATTTTCCCCCGACGTGCGGCCATCTTTGAATCGATTGTACCACTGGTTTATTTGTGTACTTCCCATGGCATCGTAGCCAAAAGCTTTTTGAATCTTTCGTATTGTTTCTGCGCCATGTCTAAGTGTCTGGTAGAACTTGATGTAGTATCGTTGTTCTACACGTTCTGTCATTTTGCCGCGAATGGAACTGCGACAGAAGAACCACACAACATTACACACTAGCAGCCTAACAGATGCTGAAGAAAGCTAGGATAACGCGACCCAACCGTCATGCACATGAACAGGGCCAGTTTAATGTATAGACCCGGGCCTAGGGGCGCACTTTACAAGAAACGTTTCCTCCCCAACTTGACTTTATATCTTCAGGAGATGTATATTCCGGGAAATGGTGTTTAAAATTCAAAGAGCTGCCCATGTATTCAACGAAGCTAATGAGTTTGTAGTGTCACTTTTGTCCATTCCGAGAGATTTATTTAACTTTAAACTTGCTAGTTCTTAGGGGCAACGTATAGGCGGGTGGACCGATATACTTACTAACAGATGCCGGTACATAGCACGGTTAAGTTCTGTAAATCTACATTTCTTTTTTCCTACATAAAGAGAAGTGGAAAAGAGGATGAATCAATAAATGCTAAATAGCGAGGAAAAATATGGTACATACAAAAACACTTTACCATTCTTTAATTTACTTTAGTGTTTTGTATGTCCTTATATGATATAAGTGTTTTGTGTGCTTTGTGTGTTTTAATGTAATTTTAGATTTTTTGAACTTTATAAATGTATTTAGGAAATTTTAGTGTTTTGTATTGTGATTGGAATCGTAAATTTTTAGATTTTTTCTTCTTAAAAACTTTATAAAGCTTTTTAGAAAATTTTAGAGTTTGTAATTGATAAAATTGTAAATCTATCACTAAACCGCAATGTGCCATTTGTGATGTTAAAAAAAGTAGAATCCAAAAATGGTTGAAGTTAGGATTCTTCTTAAAGCAGCATAAAAACCGTGAACGAAATGTAATAACAATATTGTAAATAATAAAATTGAAAAATAGTTTGTATTACATTCTTGTTCAGTGTAATTAACATATTTTCAAGAACTAGCCTACAATAATTTAATTAAAATTGCTCATCGTATTTAATGAAATTATTTTATTGTTATAATATTATTTAAACGTATTTTGTAAATAACCACATTACCAGAGTTAAAATTATTATATATTATTATTATATAAATAATATTATTAACGGCTAGAAGACGGAGAAGAGTCATTTGTCATCATGTGAGGGGAAGAAGGGGAAAATGACGGAAGTGGTGAGGGTGGAGGGGCGGGGCCGCTGGAAGTCATGGGCCTAGGGGGCCTAGACGTATAAATCCGGCCCTGCACATGAAGGATATTCACATCACTGTGTGTAGTGTTGCTATCCTACGTTCACTTTTTTCCTCAGGAAGGTCAGAAACTTTTCAGACAGGCCTTTCAGACAAATACAGTGGGTCCGTAAAAAAATGATGAAGTTACAAACTGTCAAACCATCCCAACGGAACATGAGACACAAAACATAAATTCTCAAAAAGTTTTTCTTTATAGCGTCAGGTGGGAAAACAGTCGGTCATACAGCTAAATAACAAGCACACCTGTCAGTTTGTCTGGTTTGGTTGTGTGTGGTATGAACCGGAATTTTAGATGTTTGCAGTCTTATCAGAGGAACCCACATTAAATTTCAATGAACAACCAGGTAAAAACAGAGATTATCTTTCTTTTATTTCGTGTCTATACCGTGTTTCATTGCGTTGATATATCCTTCTGAAATCCCAACATCACTTTACCAACAACACTGTATATTTTAGCGGGCGCTAAACTGCAAGTGTATTACAATAGGAGAACATCATAGTACCCCAATATTCCTGCAGGGTGCATGTATGACATAGCCCACGTACACTGCATTGTATCAGTGGCGCCTTGTGGTCTAAATAGTACGTGAAGTGTATTTGTATACACACTGCTTAATCTGGATTTCCAGGACTGGCCGGTTTATCCATAATACCACTTATCATCTTATTCAATATTCATGAATGGTTGTCGAGAATTTAACTCCCAAGAGTTAGACAAAGCTAGCCATGCACATATAAAAATAGTTGAAGAAGTGCAAAACTTTACCGAGCGGTCGTACCTCAGTTGGTAGAGCGTTTGTTTGTTTCGCATTCAGCATATCTTGGGTTTGATACCAGCGGCCGACCATCTTGACATGTTTTTCTAACCGAGTCCTTCTCTCATCCTTTACCTACTCTATTCCGGTCTAAGGCATCCAGATGCCTGAATGCCATAAATAAATTCAAATCCAATTCAGTTGCAAAACGTGGACGACGGGCGAGCTTTGGAATAACATAAGACACTGGTATAAACGAAAAGAAAAAGTCTGTACGTTGCTACACTTTATGTGCAAGAATTTAATAGATAAGTACTGAGACGTTAGGAAATAATGTATGATGTTCGTACTAACATAAATATTATTTACTCTCCAATTTGAAAGATTGTAATATGTTCAGGCTTGAATATGAAATGTATTTGCTCTCAGGGTAATAATTCTTTCTTAGCACCGTAGATTCACAACTCTGAATTGAGAATGACCCAACATGGACTCCAGATTACCCCGACAGGAAAGCTGAATGCTCCAAATCAGTGTAATATTACCCAGTGGAGACTACACAACTTGACGTAAACTCTGAAGACAGGACAATCTATGATCAAACTGAAGGTGCCTAATAGCTACCACAGCCCAAACCGAACTTCTGATAGAAGAACCTCCACAGAAGTCTGAACGCAAGATAAATAAAAAGCAGAGTAATTAACGGAGAAAAATGCATTCTAAAAAAAAAACATCAACTCAGTATTCGCTTTTTACAGTATTTAAATGATACAATTTTTACAACATTTTGACTTTCCATTAAACGACTGTTCACTTTCTGAATTTCTTGATTAAACACAGCTTTCATAATTATTATTGAAATCATTTACATAAGTTGTATTATTTTCTTTAACATGCTAAAATACTTCATTATACAATATCCTAGACCAAAACAACGCTGTCAACTATTTCTTTTAGTAAATAACTATTTACACAAGGCCTATAAAATTAAATTGACCATTCCATGACTATGACGTCATTACCATAATTTAAATTGAATGCTTTAACTACAAGTTGCCAGTCTCCGTAAAATAAAGAATCTAATTTAACTTCGCATGCAAAAACAAAACATTATAGAACTTCATTCATTCTAACGACAACAATTATATCAAAGAATGGTCAAAGTTCATTAAGTCATTACAAGAAGTTTTTCACAATCAGTAAGGCCGCGTTAGAGCACTCATTTCTGTTGATTGGGGTCTTCGGTTCAATCCCAGATCAGCCATGTTGGGCTTTGTTGGGGACTAACACCATGTGCATGTGTGTTTTCGGGGTTCTCCTGCATCCTCCCACTTCCTTAATTTTACCAACTCTGCCATCATGAATCATATGGTATCAACCAAAATTATCTAAAGGCCTTAAACAGAGTGTCTATCACCCTGGAAAACCTAGAATACTCAGGGAATTTTATAATTCTGGAAAACTCAGGAAAATCTATAATTTGAGGGAAACTAGGGAAATTTATGAAGTGGACTTGTGAGTTGGTAAGAGCACTGCACCCTCAAGGCAGAGATCGTGTATTCTATTCTCACTGTTGATCGGAGTTTTTCAATGTGTTAAAGTCCTCTATTTTAAAGAAATTACCCTTTTTTTTTCACTTGTGAAATACCAATAATGTACAAGATGCTTGGACTAAGTGGTAGTGGGATTAAAAAAAAATGTCATTGTTTATTATTTACATGTTCCACTATGCTAAGAACTCAGGGAATTTGGAAAATAGTATCATGAAAAATTCAGGAAATTTCACGTAAAAAATTAGACACCATTTAATATCTGCCTTATTTTTCTACTTGACATGTGTAGCTGACATGTATGAGTGTATGTTTATATTTTTACTGTCAGTCTACGTAGGTTTGTGCAAGCGTAAGTGTTAATTATTGGATTGGTGTAATTCAAGCAATGGTAGTCTAAATCATTCAAGACAGAATGACTTCTTTCAAGAACGTCACACGTTAGACATCACAGTCCTGCTAGAGGATTGGCATGCATGGTAGAGAACCGACATATCCAGACTACGAGTAGGCGTATTGTTGTTTCACATGGCGATGTCAGGGTGAAACTTCGAGAACGCACAACAGAGTGTGTTAATTAATTCAAACCGCAACATTCTGCGCGATTAGTGGATAACCGTATTTTAGGAAAGATGCATCGAGTTAATGCACTATACGTCGGTGGTTTGCAAAATCCGTACAAGCGATACAACGCCGAAAAATCAACCCCATGTTTATTGACGTTCGGCGGTTAGTAACAAGTGGGAAAGTTTTTTTTTTCCATCGTTTAGTCATCTGTGATGAAAAGTGGCCCTGGTATGACAGGTGTTGACTATTACCATAGTGGATAAACCTGAAGGTCCCGCTGTCCAAAGCCACCTT
Organism: Lepisma saccharinum; assembly: GCA_022664845.1. Taxonomy (NCBI): domain Eukaryota; kingdom Metazoa; phylum Arthropoda; class Insecta; order Zygentoma; family Lepismatidae; genus Lepisma; species Lepisma saccharinum. The sequence goes on from JAGDQP010025635.1 coordinate 7,086, forward strand.
TACACACACACAAAGAAATATTTCTTTCTGTGTGGTGGTCTGAGCTTAATTATTATTCTTAAGAGAAACTATGCTGAACTGCGGGAAAAGAACCAACGACTTCATCACAAGAAAGTTGCATTTGTTTTTGATTGCATTTTGTTGTGCCAGCTTCTCAGACAAAGATACTAGGTGATTGTTTTCTTTGTTTATCTATAGCAACGTTCGTTTCGAGTGCGGTATACCGAGCCCCCGTAGTCCAGGCGGTAACGTCGCGGACTTCGGATAGGAAATGGACTTAAGCCCCGTGGCCGACCAACCTGATAGGTGTTCCAGGGTTTTTCCTCAGTTTCATCACCCAAAGGCCGAGATGGTGCCTTCAGGTAAAGCCCTTGCCGATACCGTTTCCATCAAAATAAATTCAATTCAGTTCGAGTACGGTATACACATTGTTTGAAAAGAATCTTTCAGGGTCATGCTGCGTCCGCATGAACAGCTATTCCGTGCAGTCTTATCGTTACGTCATATCGGTTTTCTACCAGTGTTCACAAGCGACTAGTTGATTTTTGATCTTTACTACTGTGAGAATGCTTTGTATGCCAAGCTTTATATAAAACCAATGAGACGTAATTAAGTCGAAATATATGCGTCAAATGTCAGCCCTGTTTGATTCTTGTTCTATTGACGTTTAATTTCGTTTCATGTATCGGCTAATGCGTGAAATGAAAATTCTCTTATAGTTTCTTCATTACAAATATCTTTTGCTCATTATGCAGTTAACCTGAGTGAGATATTTGGGTCATAATGAACCAAACTTGGATGTGTATAATAGAGGAAGTTTCCAGTTCGCACTGCACAGTTTGCAATAATCCCCCGGCCACACACACACACAAATTACTTCCGAATGTAGTAGAACACATTATGAACAGCAGCAGAGTAGCTGGTTCCACTGCGGCACATACTTCACATACTCAGAAATCTGGGCTTATGTTGTAGTTTAATGGTTAGAATACCCAACTGGTAACTGGAGAGCGAGGTTGGGGTCACGGTCACGACCACGGCCAAGTTTTTTTTTTTTTTTTTTTTTCAAATAGTCACCACACACAAGGTCTTTGTGTAAAAGAAAATACAGTAATATTCCTTATAATTTAATGCTTTGGTCTATTCTCTTCCTACAACTAAGTTGCACAAGTACAGCGTGATATTGTAATGGTTTTCTTGTTATTTTCTTCCAAAATTAGGTATCGCTAAGGAACAATAGAAGCGTGGCCGTTTAGTGTGAATTATTTTTATTATTTTCCCATCGTTCGTCTTGGATGTGTTCATCTACACTGTCACTGTTTTTTGAGATTTTAGTACAATCAGTACAGAAAGGCGGTGTTTGCTAAAATAAACTTGAAGTTTTAGTGCATTATGTGTAATAGTAAAAGTATTTAGTTGTCGAAGGTTGACTTGTGTGCCCTAATAATAGAACGTTTATTTCGTTAACAGGACCAGATCATATGGGCGTGATATTATCACCAGTAAAAGAGGTGGAATTTTTAGACTGGAGTTTAGGTGAACACAAACCAGTGCGTGGTCCAAAATGGAAAGGTCAGGAAACGTATTTTATTTATTATTCAGACGCATCAGGAATACAACCGTGGCGTCTCTGGATAGATCTTAAGGTAAGTTATTAAAGTTTTGCGACTGTGCAAAATATTTTCCTACATTAGTTTTATCTATAGGATGAAGATTATTACAATATTTTTACTTTTCATTCAGAATACTGCTATCAGTAGATATGAAGTCTGAGAATCCAACAGTTAAGACCTTTGCCAAGAGTAAGTTTTTGTTCTAAATTTATTGAACTTGAGGAATCTTAGGCTCAGGCCGAGACAGGTTGGGGAAGAGGATGTTAGAAGGTAGTCGGGCAAGGTCTAGCCTGTAGATACCATCTCGGCGTTTGCCCGGTCTGACTGAGGGAAAACGCTGGAAAATCTCAGTCAGGATGGGCGGTCGCTGGAATAGTTCCTAGGGCGTTCCGATTACGCAGTACCAACTGAGCTATTGCTGCTTGGTAATAAGTGCTTATATTTACTGTTTTACTATCAAGAAATATTTCTGTTACTAAACATGCCAACACGTAACAGCTGTGTGTTTAGTGCTGCAGAATTATTATTTTTATGTTGATCTTGTCTTTAATAACCGAGACTTTTTTTTTTTCCTGCGTTCCATTTTGATCCGAACGATACAGAATTTCCACGTATCCTGGATTTTTTATCGTGTTTTCAGTCCTGGAAAACTCTTGGATTTTTTGTATGAGTTCTACATTTTTGGTGTTGGTCCTGGAATTTTTTAAAATTAAGGCGTCTTTGACTGTAAATAAGTAGCGACGCCTTTAAGAAGCAGAGGAGATATAGAAATAAGAGAAAAGAACTGTGACAGGATTGCTGAAATAATTTGAAAAATATATGACGCAAATATTGCTTTAGAACGAGAACCAAATGAATTAGTCAAACTGGCAGAGTAGAAATTGGATTGCAGATTTTTTACTAAGTCCAATATTCTCCGAAAAAGTAGCAACAAACAAAGAGAAAAATTGCTATTTTTAGATGAGGAGTTTGCTCAAGTGCAAAAGGGAGTAAATCTGCTGTTAATCGTAATAAAAGTATGCTCTATACACAAGATAATCACCAGTTTGATTTGGCTGCCTTGGGTCACAGAAATGTATTCTAAAGGAAGAATTTCTATTGTTAGTCTTGCTTTTTTTATATGTAAGCGAGCCAGTCCGTACTTTTTGTATTGGAAATGTAAAGTAACTGTGGATTTGTTTCTGTGAACACTATATGAAGTGAACTGTAGTTAGATCGAATGGCTGTGAGGGGACTGGATAGGCCACTTACCAAAAGTTATTTTTGTTTAAGATTTTTTCATAGTTATTATAATCACTAACTTTGATTAAGCAGTTTCAATTACATGTTTATATATTTTCTAGGTATATATATGGAAAAAAGTTACGGAAAAGCCCTGTATTTTAAGTTGGAGCTTATGTTTTCCTCGTTACGAAACTAACCATTTGATTACATTGTAGAACTACATTGCTGTAACTCTTTGTGCAGGCTGATTCGGTCCAGGAATGAGAGCAGTAACATTCTGGATTAATGTTGAAGAGCTGCTATTGGCAGACATTCTTTGAGCTTGCATTTTACCCTCTGGATTGAGTCCCATCCACAGGCTATTCGTTTCGTTTGAGCACACAAGACCTGCATTTCTTTATACACTAAATCAGCATCTTTTACAAGCATGTATAATGGTATAGTAATTAAAATTTGCATTGGAAAGTGCTTAACTGTAAATTTCCCAAAATTGTACCATTTTCTTCAGTATAGCTGTAGCAAGACAGAAAAATTATCCTCATACGAGCTACCACTCCGTAAAAGTCCTAGTCTTATCCAGCATATTTATTTTGTCTCCGCTGTTGCTTTTTCACAGAGATCGGGTAACAACTCTGTAATATATAAAGTTGAACTGTAAAGATAATATTCTAAATTCGAGTCTATTTTTCTATCTTCTAGAATCTATCAAAGTATGTAGGTGACCTTCAGATAAAACTTCATGGAAAGGATATTTACACTTTAAAGCTTGTTTCACACAACATCCAGTAAAAGCTATTCTATCCAGTTATTTTATTCCAAGAAATTTTATTACAACTTCCAAAAAGATTCGAAAAACAATATTGGATTGTTTACACAATCTCAGTAGATACATTATTTTCCTTAGCTGTCCGTTTTTCAAACGTGAATAACTCTTGACAAAATGGGTAAATTGTTGCCAACGAAAAATACAGTAACGTCTTTTTTGTTCATAGTTTTTAATTGATAATTTTCATATGTAGAAAATTTTTGAAGCGTGATGCAAGATCGATAGGGTTGACGGCAATAAAGAACCTTGTTACGTTCTTTAAAACTATCATCTGGACGAGCGTAAGTCATAGTGCTCTCATAGCCTGTACATTTTTTTCTTTTAAAGTATCAAAAATATCAGAGCAAAATAAAAAGAAAAGAAGCAGCAGATGCAGACGAACTTCAGTAGACACTACTTAAACTATTTTATGTTAATAAATTCACACACAAATGTAACCAAAATGAGGCTATTAAGGAAAGTGTAAAGTAAGTATAGATGAATATACGATCACATCTACTAAAGAAGGATTCTAGTAATCATTAGTTTGATGTATCAACTAGCTGTTCACAATTTCGAAGAATGAAAACAAATTTCACAGTGACTCAGGGTAGTTTTCGCACGAAAAATAAGAAACAGGATTGAATCAAAAGGATTCTCCTTCGTTTACGCAGGCAAACTTAACAAAAGCCTACAAGCAAAGTTCCAATTAAACATTGAAGAGGATTATCGAATCGGCTCAGCATTACGTCACAAAACAAACAAGAAAAAAATAATCGTGATGATGAAACATTCTAGTGTTTCAAAAGCAAAAGCTACGTAATTCATTGTTAAAGGTTAAGTTCAATATTCGTGCTCTTATGAATTACACGATTCCATATTCCTCATGCTTCATCAGATAATCAACCACACTTCAGCTTGCAGGCACAAACAGACAGAGTACCGAGCCCTAATGGTTAATCAAACATCTTACAGCCTGCCAGCTCTTCAGTAACTGGTCAATTACCCAAGGTCATTACGTAAAATGCACCATTCAGTGTAGCAAGCTCACATTTTTTACATAAATACCAAAAACGTACATTTTAATTTAGAAATAAAATGACAAACTTTTTAACATTATTGTGGCTTCTTCACATATAAAGGAGAGTTAACACGAGGTAGAATAGGAAAAAATACTTTTTCTTTTTCAAATTCCCCTGTTTTTCGTTTTTAAAATAACTAGTATAAGGCTCATTCAATACATAACCGGAAATATGTTTTTGCAAAATATTTATTACAAGCACGAAAATAACTACATTGCTGTTTTTCAACATAGTCCTTCCCTAGTTCAGTGCACCTACGCCAGCGCGTGACAAGGGCACATCCCACAGGATAAAAAATCTTTTTGACGCGTGCGTAACTACCCATGTATCGCTGACTGGACTTCTTCATTTTGGAACCTGGATTCACTTAGTGCATCTTTCAGTGGGCCAAAAATGTGGAAATCTAAAGGTGCGAGATTGGGCGAATATGGAGCACTCAACCATAGGTCCTCAGTAGTAGAAAATGTGTGGTCCCGCATTGTCATGGAGCAAAAGCACACCATTGGACACCAGACCACGCCGTCTGTGCAGAATGGCTGGTTTCATTTTTTCGCGCAGAAGGCTGGAGTAGGTCGTACTGTTACATTTTGATGTCTGTGCATGTAATGTTGAAGAAGTGGCCCCTTATGGTCCCAAAACAAAGTTAACGTCCTCTTTGAACTTCTGAGCCCACTCGTACATTTGTGTTAAACTCATACAGTTGTCACCGTATTGAACTGTCATGCGGTGATGAATTGCTATCGGTCTCACGCTTTCACTCAAGAGAAATCTAACGACACTTCGCTGCTCCAGCCTGGTGCACTCCTGTAAGGATGCATAGCCATCTTCTGTAACTGTTTCCCAGCGTCCCGTTCGCGAAGTAGGCGTGCCAGTCCTAGCTATGAATAGTGCAAGGATGTCTCCACAAAATAACGTATATACAACAATCACGGTTTTTTTATACTACTTTTCCAGTTATTTATTGAATTAGCCTTATAGTATAACAAACTTAAACAATTATTTTACTCTTTGTAGTTATAAATGTTATTTATTGTTAACATTAAGTCTGAGTCTCTTTATTATAGGTACGCAAAGATCTCAGATATCCCAGAAAAAAATTGCACATAGCAGTAACAAGCCATTTTTTGCATGGACTACAACAAAAATCAGCACAGTTTGTAAAGTTTCTAGAACAGTATCCTCCGTGGACAGTGGTTAGCGGCTGGACAGCAGCATACGAGTCGTGGGTCTTTTGACAGAATAGTTTGTTAAAATACAGTATTATTCTTTAGGAGCTTTCAATTTTGTTTGTTTCTGTGAGAGTCATTGAATGAATGTTGTTGCAAGTGATGGTTATTGTTTTCGTTTGAAAGTAAACGAAGTATTTGTTTGTTTTCAGTTTCAAATATTACTTTTTCAATGTGATAGACTCGAAAATGTTCTTTTGTTGACTTTGTGTGTGTGTTTGATAAATAGTTACATATAAGATATTTTAAACTTTGGTGCTAATATCACCCAACTGTTTGTGAATGTATTTATTTTTTCCCAAGTGGACATTATATTCTTGTTTTGTTATCTGTAATTGTTGTTTATATATTCTATTCTCTGCCTTGACCTCTGACTTTTTTTAACGTTTGATTCGATAGTGACGCCATTTTATGTAAGTATTCTTGCCATGCACGTACGCAAAAAAGTGGTAATGCAATTAATACATATGATAATGCAATTGTCTTAATTGTAGTACCGGTACAAAATATGTTAAATGTGATTTGATAGTGATGTAATAGTTTATTGTTATCAAGATTTGTATTATACAAGTTTAGCAGTATGTTCTGAACATTTATATACATATTTTTGTGTGCTTGTATTAATCATGTAATTCGATTTTGTAATTTTTTTAAAGAAAATATATTGTTACATAATATGGAAAGATGTTTTTGTATAAAAAGGAATATAAAACTTTTTCATGATAAAAGGGATTGATGTGAAATTGTTCTTTTTTAAAAATTATGTCGTGTATAATTTGATTCTTCTTAAAAACACTCTGTGAAAACTTCGGTTAGTATTTTTGTTTGCTACCATGAAAATTCGTTTAGAAAGATATCTAGAATTGTACTGTGATGGATTATACACAAGCATATATCTATTAGAACAGGTAATGTC
>JAGDQP010025635.1:14051-26729 GCA_022664845.1 Lepisma saccharinum
TTGTCAAATTATAATGTATTTGTGTGTGTGTTTTTTTTTCTTTGCTGAAGAGATCATAAAATTGCCATAAAGTATAATTAATCTGTAATTAATTATAAATACAGTATATCTATGGCTCATAGCATATACAGAGTTGCTGAAGAAAATTTTCTGAAGATAGAATTTATTGTACTCCAATTTATGTATATTTCTCTTTCACGTAATGTTTGCCATCATTTAATAGAGTAGCCCTGTGATTACTAATTTAATAGATGCATACTTCATGGAATTTGATTCCTCGAAGAAAGAAAGTAAAAACAGAAACCGACGGGAACAATTTGTAAGTGTGTAAACTTGTACAATGTGGCAGTACTGAAACAACATTGGAGAATAGACACTTTACATTTTCTATCTATCATGTAAATTGACTCGATGTTCAAATTCAAATTCTTTATTGTTCGTAACATTAGAAATGTTAATACCGTATTATGCGCATTATTTTGAATTTGGGATGTTTTTCAATCGTCCGTTTCCTGTTAATGAGTGAGCATTCACGTAAACATATACACTATATTTACAATTTGTTCTTCGCATTAGGAAGTATTATAATTTCCATCAGAAACAAATAAAATCAGGTAGTTTAAATTGATATCGCGATATCTCTATGATGAAATACCATTTAGTTAATTATTGTTTAATGAATTCCATCGAACAACCTGGTATTAGGGATTTCCCTGTCAATATAGCTAGTATCCTGTCCTTTTCTTGTTTTCTTTTCGTTACAATGGCTGTTCTTTTACAAAATGCAGACTTTACGTTTCTTTTAATCAAACCTGATTCTCATTGTGTTCATATATATATTGTGATTTCTCGATATTCTGTATGATTGATTAGTTTCCAAAATCCTGCTTTAATTATAGCGCATCGTTCATGAGGAGTTCTAGGGTAGAATATATAATATGTATATATATAGTTAGTTACCTGGCGCATAATGGGTATAAGTTTTGAGTGGTTATATATGCAGTCTGATAAGAAACTTGTGATGAGACATTTACAACAGTTCATGAAATAAGCTTGTTTCTGAACATGTCTGTAATACGAATATAAACTTTCAATAGAGAATGTGATGAATATGATTAACATGCATGTGTTGGGTTAGAAATTGAAAGACTGAGCGGCCTTAACGCAGTTGGTGGAGTGTGTTAGCTTCGCATTCGAGAGGTCCTGGATTCTATACCAGCGGTCGATCATCCTGACTTTTTCCTGAGTTACACCAGGCATGTGCCGGAATGGTACCTTCAGCTTAGGCCCCTTCTTGCTTCTTTTCCCCTACCCTAGCCCGGCATGAGCCATAGATGCGTAAGGGCCATAAATAATTTCAATTTCACAATTTGAAAGGAAAAATTACTCTGGAAAGTAATGTTGCAAGCTCTTACATATGATCGGTGGCTGACAATTAAGGACATTTTTGTTTCTTTCAATCCATCTCAATCCTGATTTGAAATTTCATTCACAGAAATTTGCTTATCAAAATTTTAGTTGTAATAAGCAAACGTAAGTTGTGAGAAAAGTCATATTATTTAAGCGAGTAATTCGTTGAGCTGCTTATTTGTTGTATTTATTATACTAAATGCATTTTCCAAATTTATTTCCATGTTGTTACCTTCTGAAATAAATTATATTATTTCCTTTCTTCTTATTCAATTGCGGGGAATGCCATTTGCATGGACTGAAATATTAGGAACATTAATCCATTTTCGCTTAATATAGGCAAGTAATGAAACTATACCACATTGATATTCTCCAGTCCTCCCCTCCCCTCCTCACCTCCATAAACACGCAAAGAATGGTATAGATCAAGTGATAAGACTACAGAGGTAACTGTTTTTAAATCTTTCAGTACGTGGAAGGTGGAATGACGATGTCTACAGCACTGCGTATGTAAATTAGTATAATTACATTACTCCACACCGTTGGCAGCTTCGACCGAAACTTAATTTATATCAGAATGAAATTGCTTTGTGTCTAATGCAATTTTCACGTATGTGGTTGTGAAAACTAAGGGTGAGCAATGCTTTGTAACTTCATGAAGCCGTTGCTTGTCAATGCGGGTAAATAGCATAAACAAAAGGGAGTATATTCGATCGGATCAAGTATTGTGCTGTTCACGGTTTGTTCAAGGGAGAGGTTACAGTATCACAGAAACGTAGGCTGCTTACGAAAGGACAGCTCTTAAATATCTAGTGCATGACAATTTTTATTCTCTTTAATTGAAGTAGTTGTTAACATACAGATGCCAAAAAATTCAAATTATGTTTCTTACTAACAAAGATACAGTGATGCCACATCTTTCAATATTCGTTCATTTGCAGTATTTTAACAGAGATACATCTTTTACGTTTGGAATAATAGAAACTCCTTTTTCGTAAGTAAGTTTTTGTTTCTCACATTTTCAGTGCAGTCAAAAATATGCCCTGAATCAGAAATTTTGTAAAGGAGAAAATCAGAAACTTTGAACATATATGACTGTTTTAGTAATGATTTACATGATAATGATCTATTAAACTTCGGTTCTTAGAAGGGTAATTTCTGAATTGAAATTTGGCTATTAAGAATAGCGTCATTTATTTAAAAGTTCATTGTGAGTATGTGGCTGAAGAAATTATTTGTACCTCTTTGTACACTTAAAAGTGTTAAGAGAAACACGTAAATAACATATTTTTCAGCAACAATATTTAAGACATGCGTACATAATTTAAGAAAAGTACAGTTCAAAGCAATTTTGTGTGTCCCTTTCTTTAGGAAATCCCTTGTTCAGCTAGTGAAACACTATGAAATAATCACAACACACAAATGAAACATTGAATTCAGAATCTGACAAGCTGTAATTTTCGTTGGATTTTTTTCTCTTTTAGTGATATGCTGTAAGTAAATTTTGTTGATCTTCAGTCGATACGATATTCTATCAATATCAGTACTTGGAATTGATATCGTCAATAGTTCTATATACGAGCTAGTGCTACGGTCTCTGTTTCAAAATTAATTTGAAGAGATTGTGCATGCGCTAGTAATCCATGATTCGCTCCTTTTATAACTTTGTGTTTACACTTAAGCTTTAAATCAACCCTTATATGATCAAAACAAGTTGAATTGAGACTTATGTATGTATATTTGCTCATTCATTTAGAAAATGTTAGTAATTGTATATTTGATCGAATAAAATGTGTTTATTTATTTTAGCGTTAAGGCAAATTGCTCTTCTAGATTATTGATACGTGATATTTAAATAGTTAAAATATAAACAAACACCCTTAAGAATCCGTAATAAGGCTGTTTGGTATATATATATATATATGTTATGTTCTCTGAAAGAGATATATTTAGTCCTCTGATGTTACTTTCAAAATGTATAACAAGATTTTATTCAAGGTATTAGGTTAGTGAGTGAAATAAGTCATTATCGATTAAATTGTGAACCTGAACTATGCACATTATTTAGAACATGATGCTTCATAATTGTAATCAATTGTAACGTAGTTAGTTAGTTCAAAATAATGTTGAATTCTCTAAAGTGATTCTGGTGAATATTAACTGCAAGTTAACTAAATTCCCGTTCCACGGAGTTCCAAACTGTTTTCCCCTCCCAAAGTTCAAAGGGAAGTGGAAGATCTGATATTTTTAGATGAATAGTTAATGTGCCCTATGTAATGTCCCAGAGGGAAGGAGAAGCGAATGAACATGCTCGGTCAATGAACTGATTAATTAACAAGATGATTTTGAAATATTCAAAATTTGTATTAATCAGATGAAACTAATTCTGCTTATTTAGAACTTGTTTTTCCTTCTGCAGTTTCTCTGAGTTCTTGTGGAACATAGTAGTTAGCTTAGATTCGTCAGTGTGAGTTAAGATTTCGAGTTAGCTCTCAAATTGAATTTTTGTCTGTAGGATAATTCTGTGCGACCTCACGGAAGAGTAAGAACACCATAAATTTGCAAAGAAGTATGAATTGTGTGGGACAGAATGTATGCTGTACTGTATCAACAAGCAATAACTTACTACTAGTGTGGTTAGTCGATCAAAAATATCAATTTGGAAATTAGCATATTTAGTTAATGATAATTATCTTTTGGAAAGATCCAAGACATACTAATACTAGTCTTGTTATTATTGTAGATTTTTCTCATTCATATTTTGATGTCGAGCAGTATTAAAGTTTGAAGACAATATATTTGATCAATATGATTAGTTCCATATAGCAGCATATCGGTATTCGTGCTACCAAAGACAATGCGCGGAATTTTTAACACTTTAAATCACAGTGATCCATATCTGAAGTGCTTTTGAGATAACTTCATAGTGCAGATGCTTCAAATTTGTAGTTTGAGCTACAGATCAATCAATATCTGCTTTTAGCGTATCTCGGCTCTGTTCGGAGGTTCATTGATTGATTTCGTTGTGAATTTTCTTATGACTGTGGGTGGATACCCTTCCAAACGCCAGTTCACACTACAAATGCTATTTAAGGAATTCAATGAGTTTTCACCGGCGATAGAACCTGGGACTCCTTGGTTACAATTCAGTAACCGTATCTATTCCCCTGCCGAGAATACAAGTGAAACATATTAACCGTAACCGTAATATGAATACATAATTTAAAATAATGTGCAGTTAGGCTTCATTCACGTCACGTTTTAACAAAAAATATGGTGCAAGCTAATTATTTCTTGAGCTCTACGTATTGTATGATTCTACAATATAATCGCACTATAGTAACGTATAAGAAACCAAATGAACGTCTGAGACACGTCAATCGCAAATAGATCAAAGAGACATCATTGTGCAAAATAGCCGTGAATGAGGTGTACTCAGTGATAACTAGTATCGATCTTTATTTTTAACATCATAACTTCTTTGTGGTATTGTTGTAAGTTATGATTCAGTAATATTAAGGAAATTATTCATTAGGTACAGGTAAAGAAATTCGCAACATTATCCATCCTCGGAATATTCTGACATTTTTTCACATTGTGTATCATAATCAAAAGTATAATATATTTCGAGAATTAATTAAAAAACTTGTGTACGTTACTCTTGTAAAGTTTGTTTCAGGAGTTTGGAGATTATGATTATTTATTTTAGACTGTTTCCATAATACATTGGAAGTCTAGATATGAGTAGTATCTATCATTGATAGTATTGTTAAAATTGTAGTAAGTACGGTTATAGGGATATTTAGTGTATTGATATTTCAACTAAATTTTTTGCAAAACATTTGTAGCCTTTATTGTTGCAAAGGAATAGAGACTTATAAAATGTTACATCCGTCAAGTTACTTCATTCTAATTGGTAACGAAAGTAGTAGTAATGCTTCTTCATTACAATACTGTATGTTAGCAGGTAGTTGCAATCGTAATACAGAGTAGTAAATTTTTAAACATAGAGAGCTAAACTAATTATTCGTGTATTTAAGAACAAGTGCATATATATTCACTTCGACGCCCTTTTCAATGACAATTAGTGAAGTTATTTTAAACATTATTATGGAACATACAAAATGTTTTCTCAAAGGAATACTTTTAATGTAGTTTCTTTTGAAACTTCTTTGAGAGCATTTTACACTTAGATTCGTAGAAAATGTCCGATGGAAGATTTTTTCTGAGTTCGAAAGTTGCACAATTTTGCAATACCTACCTATACATGACAAGCAAACCATATTTACTTTAATTTTCAATTAGTATGGAATATTGATTCTCTGTTCTCATATTGTGCAAGTAGTTGGACTTGGAAAGTGTGCTCGTCGGTCATTTTTCTATCAATCTAATTTACAACAACAAGCTGACCACGCAAAATGCCATATAACCACAGCATACCCAACCTCTTTTAACACACTTTTTTTACAGTTGTTTGTTGTAAATTAAAAAAAAAAAAAAAAAAAGAATTACACCTAAAATTTGTCCTTATTCCTTTATGCATCAAATAATTGCAAATGAATCCCGGCACAAAATATCTACTCTGAAACGTTTAGACCATACTATCTGATTCGTTCAGTCCGGTCGGGATAAAATAAATCGAAGCAATCCAGTTTTTCATTCGAGTTCTTGTCAATTTACGATTATTAGTGTATCCGCACTATTTAGAAACTGTACCATAGTCTACTGAAATTTCAGAATCAAACTTGAGAAATATCTGTGTGAAGGACTTGGTGCTAATAATCAACGTACTGACTTTTCAATATATACTCAAGCCACCGGAAAATGTATGTTTATAAATGGTGCTGAGGTAATTAAATCAAAGAAGAAAACTAACTGAGAATGATTTACTTGAGATTTTTATATTGCAATTCATTTTACATTCTTCACAGCCCTTTTTTAAAATTTCAGTTGATAAAATTAATAGATATTCTTTGCTAGGTGCATGCTAGTTTGTACAATTCTATAAACTTTCAATAGGACAAAGTTCCTATTTCTTCCCTTTGGTTCCTCTTGAATGACAGTATTCATGCATACACAGATTCTGTAGAAACGGCTGATATTAGAATACAAAAAAGCTATAGACTTTAAACTTGTTTGTTTTTCTCCTATGTTAAATGACTGGTTTTATATTCTGGAATCAACAATTGAAATCATAATGAGAAATTGCGAAGTGCAGTACATTTATACAGTACACTGTAGGTCAGTAGCAATTCCATTAGTCTCGTTAACAGTAAGTTGCTATTGATTTGGTTTACGTTTAACGATTAATCAATTTGTAAGTTTAAATTAGGATTATTTTGTATAGTGCAAATCTTAATTTCGAATGGGTTATATATACAATTATGCTCTTCAGACGTAATGGAAAAGTAGTGAAAGTTTCAAATCATTTATATACTAACATTCTGGCATTGGTACAGTCTCTCTATGGTGTATACTCTTTATTCTTCGTTGGTTCCATTCTCTGTGTAACTGTAAAGTATTTATTTTGTGAGATAACACTTGCTTGTTAGCTGTATTTCAAACTTGCGGTCAATATTTGGGAAGTGCCTCAATAAATAATTGTTGTATGTACTAAAAGGCAAACTATTAGCAGTTAATATTTTTTATCGTTGTATTAAGTATGATCTCAAAAACTTAAAGTTTAAAAATGGTTTCGAGAAGAGAAAAAATGGTAGTTACATGTTCAAGAAGACTGTAGTATTACGTTGACAGTTTATCTTCAGTTGAAATGTGAAAATTGGCTATAATAATTTCAACAGCAAGTAGAAATATTTCGGTAAAATTGAACTATTCTACTTCTGTAGATATGTATTGTAATCTCATTATTAGATCTTCCTAGTAAAAGATTCAGTTCAAACCCTAACCTTACCAAATAGATAATTGTGCTAAACCTTCCGAAGTGAAAACCAGCTGTTTAGTACATGAAATAGAAACATAAGACTGTGTGCACTGCGTTAGTATGCATGCAAATATAAAAGTGCTATTGCAAATCAAACTATTTTTAAAGGGAAAACCAAGTTGTCTTGTTAGCACTTTTCTACTTGCAGTGGTTACCGTCACATGAAAGAAGATCGCTTTTGAATTGAACAGTGCGTAGTCATTTCTTACGGGTATTTAAGTTTTCAGGTGCTCCATTATCTGTAATCTCGGTGTGTGAGAGTGACAGAGAGTACTTCTTATGTATGAACTCATGTGATATCTTCTGAATGAATACTTTCGAAACTATATTTGACTAATAATTTATGTGGGATAATTCTGTTACAATACTTCTCAATTCTTACATTTATGTTCCGCTTTTAGTTAAGGACAGTGTTTCATTTATTTGTTTATTGGTAAGAATCTAAATTGATCAGATAGGTTAAGCCATACTGACAGGTTATATACCCCGTGTTCTACGGGGGCTGAGCAAGAAGTAATGACAAAATTGTTTTCAGTAGCAATCTGGTAGAACATAACATAACATATAACTTATTATTGGTGTACAACATAATTATTGCGGTGGTGTGGAATAAAGGACGCTACGAAACAGTTGAATAATTTTATTCCTGTCAAGTCACTTTGCAGTATGCTTACAAAGTTAGAACAAAGCCCTTGATCCAAAATTTAGGTAGTATGCAATCACGACGCAAAGAAATATTGATAAGAAGTTACGAAAGCATGTTGTGATGACGTGCTGCTCTATCACACAGTTGCACCGAGTTTCATTTTCTTCACGGCATTGCCTTGACTGAATATCAATTTCGTTTGCGTATTGGCACGTTGTAAAGCATGAAGTAAGGATTGCACGAGCTTCGCAGTTTGCTCTGGGATATTGGGACGTCTAGCACGAAGACTGTTGTCTGCACTTTCTCGCTCACAGCGACAGGTGTTCACTCAACCAGCAGCTGTTCGAAAGAGCAGTACGTCATTACCACATACTTCCGTAAGTCCTTACGACTAGTTTTTACGTTGCGGTCACGAGCGACCTCAGTTTTGAATCAACAGACTTGTTTTAGTTTTGTAAGAATGCTGTTGAGTAAGCGATCTTCGTTTCCGCACTAGGTGCCAGTTGTGCTAGTCAGATGTGTTACCAAACTACTTTGCAGCTCATTTTATTCATATTTTTACCATTTTATGCTCAACGATATTTTATTTACTTGTTCATTTTCCAAGTCAGGAAATTACTACACGTTTATTTATGCCAGTAGTTAAATCATTACGAGTCTGAAATTAGTCATAAAGAAAAAAAAATGAGCGTGTAGTGATGCCAATATTAACAGGTTATGAAACATAATACAGGTATTTTGAAGAAGATAAAAAGCAGTTTGATTGTTCAAATTAGAGAATACTACTACTATTCTTTGCAAGAATATTGTTTGTTGTTTCTGAGATGTGCCTAGAGGAAGGACGATTAAGAAATCAAAAGTTGTAATTTGTGAAATACAAGGGTAATGCTGTCAACACAAGATTGCAAAGGTTTGTCTGTTTTGTTGTAAAACATTGTCTAAGGTCGAAGAAGGTTGTTAGTGATAATTGAGTTATTATTATTATTGTTGTTGTTGTTATTATTTATGGAGGGAGAAAACTTGATATAACATAGTAATTCATGACAAACTGAACTGAAAACTAGATGGAGAAAACTAGTTTTTATGAATAAACTTGTGGAGGCATTTGCGTTAATACGTTAAAAAAGGACACTTATAAAATGAATTGCCATCCAATTGTAAAATGTGATTTAAAATGTAAGTCACACGTGTTCCTTTGTTTTACGTTTTAAATATACCTTTTTTTAGTCATGTGTTTTCTAGTACAGTTTTAAAGGGGTAAAGAAAGAGAAGTGCGAATGGTTAGAGCTGAACACCTCTATGTGCTCCATAGAGTATGTAGGTTAGTTTGTAGTGAGTTAGTATTTCAAGGATTTTTGGCCTAACTAGAGCATGTAAGCTGTATAAAGATTATGCTGGATTGTTTGGTCTGTAGTGTGCTACATTCCATTAGATAAAAAGCTAATGATTCTAGTTAAGAATTTCAGTACCTAGATAGATTCAGAATCAAATGATACTCAAAGAGTATTTTAGAAACTCAGTTACATTCCTCTCTACTCTTTCTCTTTAAAAGGCATAGAGGTTTTTCATTTCAAGTTGCTCTATTATGAAATGATAGTCTAGTTGAATGCATTAGTAAATATGTTAAACATATATTGTTGCTTTACTTTTGTGAATGAGTGCATAGTTAAGAATAAATACACCAATCACCAAAGAATTCAAGTCTTGTTCATTGTTGTTCCCAGTTTGCACCATGTTGTTCTTTCTCAATGCAAGATTTATTAATATTCAAATCTGATAATCTCATGGTAACACACGGCGACGAGATGCTAACTCGTAAAGCTCAATTTAGATCACTGGACTTTATCACACAGAGGTTGAGTGCTGTGAAACTGAGAATCTGCCCAAGAAATGATATTACTAGAAAGTTTCCCTCTGGTCAGCATGGATTCGGGTGATTTCAAAGCGCAGCGACAAATTTTTTTCCTAGCACGTCAAAAATGCTGACAGACTTGCAGTTCTACTTATGAACTATGTGGTTTCAAATATGCAGACAAGTACAGTTTTGTGAAGCCACTGAAGAATTTCATTTATTTATCCGAAACTTGAAAGAATATTTATTTTACAGCAACAAAAGACCCATAAAATATCTAGTCGTGAATACGTATACTTTAAAATGTCTTTATTTAAGATACAAAAATAAACGCCTTACGTGAAACATACATGTATGTAATATACATAAGGAAATCATGGACTTAATATAAAATGTGTCGCAGTAGAATAACTAAGCCTGGAAGGATAGAAAAAGAAATATTTAATGATGTTTGAAGACTTTCTTGTTCCGGAAAAAGCCAAGAAATCATGAAGGTGACTGCTATTGTACCAACCAAGTTTCGGGGTGCAGCGCAAAGAATAAAAATGAAATTAAGATCTGTAGTAGTACTGGAGGTGATGACGCAGAAACGCATTTATTGATGGCCATTTTGAAATAGAAGCAAAATAATCAAAGCACATTATACTTTATTTATTGGTAGATGTTTCATAAATCGTTACGTGGAATGCAATCTCATTTGAGCATCTTGTAATGTCAGAGTGCAGAAAAGGAAAAATTGTAATATTCATCTTGGACGACCAAATAATTTTTTTTACTCTACATATCTACTAGGAAGTAAAGATTACATAATGACATTGCAAGCCTTTTTTTTTTTCCAAAGAACAAATTATTATTAAATAAAAAGTAGTAGCATCACAATGTAAATATGGGTGTATTGGTCGTTATATGGAATGCTATTTAGTTTCGTCGCATGTTTTATTAACTTTCCGGTCATTCAGTGAGTGACTTGAACAGTAAGACTTCAATACTCCAGCGGGAAATTTTATGGGTCTTTAAACTTCCATGAACAGTAGAGTTACCAGGTCTTACGTTTTTCCCGCATGTTTTACGTTTCTTTTGGGTTCCCTTTACGTCTTACCTTTTTCCTTTCCAGCACGATACTTTATTCCCAAAGTAAAGGAAGTATCGTACGGGAGAGGAAAAAGGTAAGACGTGGAATTTAAATCTTACGGGAAAAACGTAAGACCTGGTAACCCTAATGAACAGTGATAAGTAATAATCCATGAGATACTCAGTAACTATGTGTCGTCGTACTAGTATAGTAGAGTCTAGATCATGAAGGCCTTCTGTCCAGCAGCCGGATCCCCTACCAGTTGCGGTTAGCCAAACATTGACACCCACCGTTAGATAGATTCCGCCAAAAAAAATTCTTCGCCGTGCCCACTTTCTCAAAGCACACGGCAAAAGCTTGAACGCCTTCCCTCCCCTTATGAATGCAACGTATTTGAGGGGCCCCAGAGAGAGAAAGGAAGACAGGAATGTTAAAGAAGTGGGAATGTTTCGGTCTTGAACCAGCGTTCTTTCCACATGTTATGAAGAAAACGTATTGTGACCTAAGGACATGTTGTTTTGGACCAGCTGTTTATTTCTATTCAAGGGAGTATCACAAAGTTTTAATTATCGCCATGAAGGAAACGAGGCAGAAACTTTATTTTGATATGTTGTCCTTATGACTTCCCTACATAGTCACCGTCCAGAGTCACACATTTTCCCCAGCATTTCTTGACCTTCCGCAGACCGTCATTGTAGAAGTCTACAGATTGCTTTGAAAACCACTGTTTCACTACTAGAATGACTTCAATTGCGTCGTTAAATCGTAGAACCCACAATGCATTTTTCATCTCTGGGAACAACAAAAAGCCAATCGTAGCGAGATCAGGAGAATAGGGAAAATACTGCAAGACTTCAATACTTTGCTTTCTCAACTGCAACTTAAGTGAGCTGGTGCATTGTCCCTAAGGAGACGAGTACCTTTGTGAACCCATACCTTATTCCGTGCAGTCACCTTATACATGTGTAGTTTGTCGTGAATGATTTTCCACACAGTCCAGTTTCCTTGACGATGATTGGGATGGTTGCTCGTCAGTCTTCCAGGAGAAATCCATCATTTTCTTCACTGTGGTCTCATCGTCCATGCATGATGGTCTTGCAGTACTTGGCTCGTCTGTGAGGAACATGTATCCAGTTTGGAAATTCATTTTCCATCTCGCAACCAGTGTCATAAAACGGCCAGTCATTACCATAAACATAATCATTCCACCATGAATTTGCCGGGCACTGTTCACCTTCAAATGCAAGGATACCTTACCTAAATAATGATACTCTAGATATTCCAAGGAGACTAAAGGAAACATAAAAAGTTTGCTTGATATTTTTAATGTTTTCTACAAGCACACCTTTTGGCAACAAGTAACGACATAAGCTGAACAATATATACTTATGAAACATTCAACTTAATCTACATTTGGTGTAATTAATAACAAAAATGCAGAATGTTGTTTCCTCAATGGAACATTGACAGTAATCAACAGGTATACTAGCATAAACCATCAAAAATGGCCGGGTCGGGAAGGGCGTAAGCCATAGTGCTGTTCCCGCCCATAAAATTCATTTTATCTTATCAAGAATGGCTTTAAGATACGAACTAATTCACACACACACATGACTATTAATTTAGCTTTGATCATTAATTCTTTACGAGAATTTCTTTTTAAACTTGATTGCAGCGTAACAAAATATGACCTTAATAATATGGTACACAATGTGATTGCTGAATTCAGGTGTGCACGTGACGAAGTTCCAACTCCC
>JAGDQP010025636.1:0-14830 GCA_022664845.1 Lepisma saccharinum
ATACCAGATAAATTTCAAAACACAATTAACGACAATATAATAGTCTCTATTGCATATATAGTTTTCGAGATCTGAAACACTATAACGAAAGTATCTGTTGTGTAGAATCGCAGGAGAATTAGCACTACTTACTTTTAATAAAAGGAGGAAGAATATCCGAATTAGAATTCCGTGTATATGAATGCTGAATAATATACAGTCTATATAAATGTCACGACTGGAAGAAATATGAGCATGTTTTATCTTGTTTCTATTAAAACAACTAGGGCTGAAAAACAGTTATTTTCATTGTATTGAGACATATACATGGTTCCACTCATTTGGCTTGGACGAATTCCCTGACTTTTCCAGGTTACTATTCACAAATTTCCAGGTTATTATATACACCGTTAACACGAATGAAGCACGGTAAATGATGCATAAATATAGCAAAAAGGTATCAAGTCAAGAGTACATATGGCTAACAACTGCCTGGCATCGCATATTGCTCAATTCAAACTTCTACTTACAGATACAGCAATACGCCTGAAACTGTTTCTGTTCTACAGGGCCCAGTTAGAACACAGCCTCTATTCTACACAATTAACAATGAAACGAAACATTTTCTTCGTAGCCTCATAACCTCATTCTGAAACACTACCTTAAATAAATACAAATATTTCTACGAAAAAAATACATATTTACGTTGCTATAAAATTTAACATAAGCAGACAAAGCTTGATTCAGAATGATAAAGTATAAATATCTACATAACTTATAAGGGCTACTCAAAAGTATGGCAGAAAATAAGTCCATTGTCAAAACTAAAACAAGATACATAATAATTTATGCAGTTGTCAAAGTGGGGCGGTATGTTTATTCTTATGTATCAATTTTCGATTTGTCTAGACAATATTAGGAAAACATGCCACCTCTGTTTCCTCAACCTTCAAAAGCTGTATTTATGACTTGATCTGGAGCCTTATGTTCAAGAGTAAGTTATCATTGAATTTTAACCTAAAAAATCACTACGTAATTAATCTGATGAAGGGGGAAAGGGGGAATGAGCTTCTCCAAAATAATTCAATGCGCGCACATACTCTAGAAATATTCATCCACACACACTGAAAAATATACTATTGAGAGTCGTATTGGAATCAACGAAGTGGCGTTTCAAATGGAACTAATATGTACGACAACGGATTTAAAATGCGAAAGACATTCAAGTTCCTTCCATATTATCTGTACGATACTAGTGGAAAATTGTACAAAAAAAAAAACGGAAGCAAATTCTCCAAATCAAAATACAACTTTTACGACGCTTTTACTTTGTTTTGTGAAGTAACCAAAACGAAAAAAAAAGTTTAAGAGCTCTTATTACACAAAATTCTCTTTTAGAACCACTTGTCTTTGAATTTCTGAATTAAGGCTTTAGGCAACTTTAACTCCGGCCGAATTGGTGGAATGATGAAAGGGGAAGGAAACGGGAAAAACTCGAAAAAACATACGCACATAGTGTTTGTCAACCAGAGCAACAAGGCACGAGCCGGGATCGAACCCTACGCACTAGAGGTGAGCGCTGTACCACTGAGCCACAGCGGCCGCAGAACCATTTCTGTGATTGTGTGGTTATGAGCTACCATGAGAAGAATTTTTACATCCTATAGAACATTCACCGACTCTGATTGCGAAGTTATTACAAATTTTACTTTTGTTAAATCTTACACTTTCATAAACAAATATCGGTGCTAGAATTTATTATTGGAATATTCGTATACGGTGTTAAGTGTCTGATTGATCTCTGTTTAGGCTACCGCCATTACGATAACACATTAAAAATAGTTCAGGAAGAATTCCTGAATTGCTATAATAATTATTATAATGGAAATTAGATTAACAATTTGATATTTCTGAAAATTATATGGTATATCACCAATACCGAAAATGAAAAAAAAAAAAAAATCACCACCTCTTAGGATTACCATTTCTACGAAGCTAACAAGACACATTAACACACAAATATATATAATTTAAAAAACAGTTGATCTGGTGGTCAAATTTGTTCTGTAGTAATGGGTGTTCTAAACTTTCACCGCTAGGTCATGATGCACGTAAAGAGGCAGTTGGTATGTTTCCAAAAACATATACTGAAGTCATATTTTATCAGTGCAAGCCCTGGTCTGAAAAAATTAAAGCGGAAGTTTAAAACCACTGGCTCCTGTTGCAAGAGTCGCCAGCTCTTTCGGGTAATTCTTATTACATTATGTAAGAAATGCCCAGCAAAATGAAGGTTTATAAAAAATAATAATAATACTTCAGAGAAGCAAAAATTCATAATAAATATTTCCCAAATTTTCCAGGTATTTGAAGTTTTCCACAAAATACCCTGACCTTTCCAAGTTGGTGGGAGCCCAGCATATGCAAATACCTGTATTAATATGAGCACCAAGTAATTGTTTCCTCAGCCAGAAAATTATATTTTTTATTGTGCATTTTTTGCATACTTCATTGCGTAATTTTAAGACTTTTATATGCATGAAATATCACTCCAAGTATATACAATTTTGTTTATGGTGACAACTGACAATTTTGTACTATCAGGTTTCCAGCAATGCTCTCAATTTGTTGAAAGTCCATTGGAAGTGAGCGCGAGTAATGAGTATTCAGCGCTTACGTTATGACAGTCGACCATGCTGAGATGGTGTTGGGGTTTATTTTGCTGGATGTTATGGTCTCACGAGGGGAGTGCGAGGAGGGAAAATAGAGGAGGATTCGAGTTGTCTGCAAGGTTGCCATGCCTAGTGATTTGGCATAACATTGCCTTTCAAATTTCATTTGCTGTATACTGGTAAACCTTTGTGTTTTCAAATTTAATAATAGTGACAAATGATGCATTGTAATGGAACGAATAAAGTTCTTAACAATGGACAACAATAGTTCCAACAATGGATAGCTAAACAATAAGTGGTAAGCGTAAAAATACTTTTCATTTTTTTTAGAAACAATACACAGTAATACTTCCATTATTGTTGCCAATAAAATCTGCGTTCAATTTAATGTAAAAAATATGCTTTATTAAAACAGAAAATTCCTCATCCAATATCCATTAACTCTATGATCGTTAGTACAAATAACAAAATAGGTTATATCCTATTAAATTTTTCTAGAAACATTCAACGACTTTCTTAAGATACTATAAGATATTCCTCGTCTGATTTTCCCTTTCATAATTATAATTAACTCTCTAAAAATCACGAGAACCATACTCTAACACACAGCCATTATTTATTAATTCATGAGAATTCATCTTTAATTTTCAAATTACTTTTTGATCATTTTTATTTCATCGTTATTTATAATATATGACACAGGAAAAAGCCTTTCTCTGTATGTTATCCTTAATTTCAACTTATTTCAATCTCGCTGAATCTTATAAATATTATTAGTCAGACAAAAAACCTATAACGTGAAGACTACCACCACAATTTCGATAAGTTAAAAAAAATGTGTTCTTCAAGTTCTTCAAGCAACAATGCTACTTGACAACAATTTAAAGTCAAATTGGTGCAAACTCAAAACGAGGTCTTCAACCTTCGATTGTTGAATAGTCATCAGAAGACTGAACGAACGAACGAACGAACAATTTCATGAAATTAAGTGAACATTTTATTATGGGTTTAATGGGAACAACAATGGTGCTATTATTGTGTAGTTTCTTTCCATTTCTGTATTTTGGTAAGTTTTGATATTACATATCTGTTTAGTTGATAATGTATATAACCATTATTTAAACTGCATCATTACATACATATTTCACACTGTTTAATGCATAACTATCCTAGTCCTTAATAATGACTAATCCCACTTTCCACACACTGCCAAAATACTGTCTAATTCTTTAATGTATGAGTTCTATCCACACACAATACAAATTCACATTTCTTTACAGGAAATCATACATGTATTAACTCCACAGGATTATATAAAATTAATAATATTATTTCAACAGTATAAAAATTATCTCCTAAAGTAAAGTAATAAAGATGTAATCAATAGCATTGAGACGGTTAGGTGAAGTCGATCATTACTCAGGAAAATGTGTTTACTGAGGAACATCATCCCGCATGTTTTAAGTAAGTATAGACCTCGGAGACTGCGTAATACAGAAATTCAGTCTATAGTCTTATTAGTATACCTAACATTTTTTTTTTACTATTTTCATTCTATTTTTTTTTTTATAACTACTACTTCTACTACCATAGACTAAATAATAACAAAGACTTATACCGCCTACCTACTCTTGTCTGTGCTAATAGCACGTTATTTGAACCTTGCCGTTAAGTAGATCTGGGGACTGCTTTCTGTCGCTGGTTCTTTCGAGTAGTAGCCCCCAGTCACCAAACAACACGTGCTCCTAGGCAAAAACCCATTGATTTTAGTGAGACGAAAACACGTAGGTGGTGTAAGTCTATGTTGTTGCTACTACTACTACTACAACCGAGCATTTCAACTAGGATAATAATCTAGTACTGGGACTTTGTAGTGTCTTTTTAAGGTTTATATTTAGAAGGTAATGTCGTGTCTGAAGCTGTTCCATTGTTTACTGAAAATGATTTAACAAGGCAACGAACTTATTTTAAAACCGAAATAAAAAAAAACTGACAATGCAAAGTTTTATTGTTAATTTTGCTTTGTAATACTTAGCCTTCATATGATTTAGCCTTAACAATACCCAAAAGCCGTTACTAAGAAATAGTTTTAATGTTCGGATGCTGCTGGCAGCACCCAGTGATTATCATGATATTGCGCTTCCCGGAGAATAGCGGGAAGGCGGTCATCGCCCTGGAATAAAACTTGCTACAAGAAACCTACAATGCTCTCGGTGCAATGTAGACCTCGGGCAGTGAGGACTTATTCACAATAGTAACCCATGGACCATTCTATGAAACGCTAAAATAATCTTTCTCAACGACAGAAGCGCCTATTGGCTTGTGTTAAGGGAATGGTTTACAGGAGAAGGCATCCTTTCTGCCCACCAAAACCCCGTTGCATGCATGTGAAAGTTACAAAAATTAGGAAAACTATCCGTGTTTCGAAACTGACTTACTAAAAGCTTTCGTGTAAATAGTGATGAACTGCAATTGCGATTATTCACCAGAGGATTTATAATTTAAAGTTGATTTATGTAAAATCTTCAATTTTACCCCTAATAAATTAAAAAAGCAACAAACTAAAAAACTATTTGAGCGCAGTTTGTCCCATTTGGCGCAGAACATTTTGTCGGACCTTGTTCTTTCCATTTCATTATTGCGAAAGACTGCAGCTTCCTACAACAGCTACAATAATATCGAACCTCGTGGTCCAGTAGTTAACTCCCGGACCTCTGATCGGAGCTGGAGGTAGAGTGTTCGAGTCCTGCAATTGCCCCTCTTTACTAAAAATTCTTCAATGTAACTAGACAAATGCCAGGACGCCACCACAACTAAGATCCTGGCTGCTACCTCCAATTATTTTGCCAGAAGAGTGCTTGCCGACGAATGTCAACTTTCAGACATACGACGAAATTAGATTATAGCTGCCTATTCAAATAAAAATGACAGTTATAATAATTTGTGTGAAGTGGATATCGAGGATCGAAGAATAATTAATGGACTGACATATTAATAAATCTGTATAACGCCCAGTTAAGTAACGTTTCTTTTCATGTAAATTTGGAAAAAGAACAACTTGAATTACGCACAAACAGAGGATGAATTTCGCAGTCTTATACAATACTCAGTATTAATGATTACGTACCTGAGCAGCTAACATTCCAACTGGTTCACCTGGAGAACATAGAGATTCCATGTATTTTAAGCATATCAAGTCTTCAAACTCGGATTCTCTCTCGCCACCCAAATTATTCCCCAAATATCCATGTATCAATTCTTCAAGTTGCTCACTTATTGATCCAAAATTAAGGTCAGGTCGAAATTTCGATTGAACAGGATCTGGGCAATAAAGTGCGCGCCTGCAAAAAAAAGGTTACCTTTAAAACTGAAATTGACAATCAATACATATTTCAATTGAACTGGCTCACTATTATTTTCGCTTGTGCTTTCATTTCTAACAGAGAATGAAAGAATATAATCGTGTTTATTAATGCATAGTTTCGGAGCCTGAGGCATGCAAAGTTAGTATGGCATTGTCAAAAATGACGTAATATCGCGACAAATAGTGACACAAGACGTTTCAGTTTAGCAAATCATAATCGAAGTTTCTGGCTGAAGAATGCTACTCAGAGGGAATTTGGGCGTTTGTTCTATTAAAACCATATTCATTCATTGACAATGAAATTCTTACGTAAAGAAACTTGTCTATACAACACTACCTCAACCATAAGCTTTGCTGAAATAGATATATTGGGTACAACTTCCATCGTGATTTGCTCCACTGACACGTCTTCCTCCCTACTTACTCTCCAGTCGGCAAGTTCTCTGAAGGTGGTGTGTGGATCCTTTCTTCCTTTTTATTGCTCTTTCTCCCTTCTCTTTCACATCCCCAGCTATGGAAGTGCTAGGAAAAAAAACACTCTTCACACGGACGGTGCTAAGTTCGCGGAATATGGACAAGTGCACACCGAGTCCCACAATACCAATTTTGATCTATTTTTCTTGGTTGCCATAATCCACATTTTACCCCCTACGACCAGCACCTCAACACGCCGTCTGTGGGAGAATGCCTTTATTCACGGTTTGAGCGCGAAAATAAAACCTGGCCTTAACCTTCAATAACTCTAAGCTCCCCTTTTCTTCTGCATTTTCAACACATTTCGACCCACGATCCCACCTTGTACTTACACGCTATACAGTTATTATTATTTCAAGTTCCGGATATCTACGCGCTACAGCAGTCAGTTGTTCTCCAGTTTTGATGTTTTGTCCGCTACGTGTCGCCACTGTCTCTTCAAACTTGTACTTTGTGAACATGTGAACTTCGCTGTCTTCCTCTCTAATTGAAAAAGTGTGAATACACGAAATATAGTGACTTTTTTTGTGTGTACATGTGGATATGTGTGATCTAGTGCGTTAGTAAGCTGTAAGTAATCCTTTTTTCTCCTTCATTTGTCTAAAATTTACTTTTATATATAAACAGATAAAGACCTTAAACAAACTAACAAAAATACACATAAAGACCTTAAACAAACAAAACGCATACAAGATCATAAACAAACGAACAAACGATACACATATAGATAAATGCCCTAAACAAACGAACAAAAAATATACATACAGATAAAAACGTTAAACAAATACTACCACCTTAAAAGTACATTGGAAGCCGAGTTACAAACTTGCTACTTATGAAACGTTATAAATTCACTTATGATTCGCGTTTGTATATAGATTATTCCTAAGTGTAGGACAGTCACTTATAATTTCATCAAATGTTTCGGTGCGTATACTCGCATCATTTTCTCCAGGCGACTCCCATGAATTGTGTGTTACGCAGAAAAGCAATAAATACAGTAACTGTGGAAAAAAAGATGATAGTGAAAACAAAATAAATATAACAGAAGAACGACATTAACTTCTGTGTCCCAACTAACGCACCACTCCATATATTCAACTGCTGCCAGTTCCGGTATTCGGAAAGTCATAGCCGTATAGAATAAGAAATCATTCAAATATGAAACACAAAAATCACTAAACATAAGATTGTTTCATTATTACTACTACTACTATTATTATTATTATTATTATTTTATTTAAGAGAAATGATGCGTACTGATGTGTGAGTATAAAACTAAATATATATTTCTATGGTTAATGAATATACAAATTAAATTAATTCATGTAACGTGTAACTTATATGTATTTCACAGGTGTCTCTCTGACTGAGAAAGGGAGCAACCATAACAATGCTACACAATCGTACTAAAGTAAATAAAGCTTAATAAAAATATATATGTAAAGATGATCCTACATGCAGTATAATTACCCCCAACCTTAGTATCAAAATAAAACTATACAAGAAGTGAACTAGCATATCGTTCAATTTGATTTTAGAATTTTTGTCCAAACTTCCGTTAAACGAATCAGATGTAAGCTGCGTCCGTTCGTATTACATTTACCTCTTTTGGAAATAATGAAGCATACCTCCTTGGCTGAACTTTCAATGCTGGTCGTAATTTACACTGAATGCAAGGGCATTTAAATGTTTTATCTTTGTGTATTTCTACACATTTACACGAAGTTCCCAATGCCAGGATGTACCTCAAGTACGGGCCTAACTGCTACATTCCCTTTCTCCGGAAAAGCGATCGCTGAAGTACCACTTCGAAAGAGTGATTCATTAGTATGTAGTGCACTTAGGCCATTGCTTAGCCCACAACTTAAAATTTAAAAAAAAAAAACACGAAAAAGAAAGGGTTTTCGTCATCCATTCTACAATTGAAGAGTACGATTCCAAACTCGCTTAGTCCTTTCTTTTGATGTTGTTGTTGCGTGTTGGTTCGCAACTTTTACTGTCAGTGGTACTAAAACTTGTTTTGGGTCATGTTATATAGATTGAATGTGTATGTAATATCTCAAAACTTTACAGTTTTCATGGTCTGAGCGAGTTTTGGAATCATATTCTTCAATTTTGCTAATGGCAAGAACATTTCTGAAAACTGTAAAAGCAGAGCGAAGGTAATTATTACAATAATTCTTATCAGAAATACGTGTAAATGAAAAAAATGAACACGATAGAGAACAGACACAAACATCTTAACGTGTTTATTGTAAATAAATTTTAAATTGTATTGAAGAATAATAACCCAGAAATACTTACCAACGGTTACCACTATGAATTTTCTGTGTTGGTTCGCCATGGTCCTCTCTCCATTGCCGTATCTGCAAAAAAAGATACAACATTATTTTTAAAGGAAGAGAAGGATTAAGCTAGGAGTAAATAATATAATTGCAACGATAATACATATTATTATTCAAGATGGCGCCAGCAAAGGCCGTGTGTGGCATTTGCTCCGGCCTATTTTATGGAAAACAATCAATTTTGGCTCGTTCCTTATGCAATACCAGATTTTATGTGAAAGGCTGCCCTAAAATCGGTAAGGTAGTATTTGAATCATACATGGAGGGTGGAGTTACTAGTTACAAGTGTCAAGCATGTCGGCAGAACACGGAGAACAATCCAGCGGTAACTCCTGATACCTCTAGAAATCCTGATACAAAAGGAACAGATAATTATAAATCGACTCACGCTTTCTCTACTGAGACGGTAGCGGTAGGAAGAAATGATGTATACTTAGAAAATTCAGAACTTGGAACCAGTGACTCAAATAGATCTAATCATACCCAGGAAAATAAAATGAATGAAGTAATTGATAGGATCGGAATAATGTCAGAACAATTCGAAGCTTTTAAGGCCGAAGTAATTGCATTAAAGCAAGAAAACAACAAACTAGTGGACCTTTTGCAAAATTTATTTTTTAAATCTAAAACCTCTGCTAATGTTCTCAGTGATGCATCAAATTGTCACCCACTACAAGGGGCAAGGGACTGTATCGCAACAACAGCTTAACGGAACCGCACGGATCTAGTGCTGGCCACAATTTGGTATAGAGTGCAAATGCGAACATGCTACACACGAGTCCAAATGAAAAGCCTGACTCTAATGTGTCACAATATGATATGCAACGGACTTCCAAAACTGTTTCTCACAACATCGATAATACTGGTAGTACAAGGGTATGTGATAAGACAAGTGAACAACATACGTTAGGTGGTATGGCCAAAGGTAAAGGTACAAAGTCGGATAACCGGAGTAACTCCTCCGCCAGTGGTTACATGGGTGACGACAGTAGTGTAATCTCAATGTTTCCCAGCGATACAAGGGTAAGTATGAATACTTAGCCAACCCTATGTTTTGGCCCGAGGGTGTGCTATACACGCAATTCCTAGGTAAGTTACATGAGAACAGGGTAATAAAAGTAACTCCCATCTCCCTGACTACCAACAATACGGAAAAGGCAAATCCTGATGTTGCAAGGTGCAAAATACGATTGAAGTATCAACTGCGAACAATAGAAGGGAAAAGACAGAATGCAAATAAAGTCGATCATGAGTAGTTTCACAACAAGCATATTCTACCAGAACGTTAGAGGACTGAACACGAAAATCAATAATTTTCTGGATGAAATCAATTGTAATAATTATGATATTGTGGCAATAACTGAATTATGTTTTAAAAAATATAGGGAATATTTCTCGCATTTACGTGAAAAATACAATGTGTTTAGAGGTGACAGAGAATCAAACACCAAAATCATAGGTGGCGGATGTTGTATGCTAGTGAATAGAAAATTTCATTTTCAGCAAATTAAAGTGCCTATTGGTAATCTAACGTAATTATTGGTTACATCACAGGTAGGGGTAACTTATCACTCCTGATTGCATTACACTACCTGCCGCCAGATTTGAAACATACGCTTTTTAATGACTATTGAAGGTGGTTTACAGACACATTTATAAATAAGAAAACTAAATTAATTTTGTTAGATGATTTCAATGTATCTGGTATCAATTGATTAACAGGTGATTACGAAGCAAATAATTTTTATATAAAAAAAGAAAGCTGAGGCACTATTAGAGCTCACTACTATTCTTAACTCAAATGATTCGTATTCAAGTGTAGATCAAACAAAGGTCTTAGATTTATTTCTAACTAATGTTAACGGAGGAGAAATTTATACTAAAGCTCCCCCTTTCACTAAAGAAGACATATATCATCCTCCCTTTCTATTCTTAATGGAGGTTGTAAATGGTGATTCTAACGCCGATACTTTCCCTTCTCAAGTGATTAATACAAAATTTTCTTTCGATCAAGCTGCACTATAGCACACGATTTTAAAACTAGAGGCCATAAGGTGTTAAGCTTTGATCAAAATGATGTACAAGGGTGTATAAGTCGCTTGTATACTCTTATATATGAAAGTTTCGACAGGAACGTTCCTAAAAAGAGTTTGAGTATGTGTAATAATAAGGTATTTAATGATCCTTGGATGAACAAAGAACTCAAGAATCTCATCAGTAAAAAAAACTCGATTTATTATAAAATATAAGTCTGGTGATAGGCATTATTAACAAAAATACGCAGAACTGAGATCACAAGTCAAAAACCAATACAGAATAGCCAAAGTAAATTTATCAGCCTTAGAAAACAGTTTGAAAGGCAATTCGAACTTATTTTGGTTTCATTTCAACAGACGTAATAAGTACAACAACAATTAAGGTTAATGACAAGCTATTAGAAAATTGTGAACAAATCAGTGAATCTTTTAAGGAGTACTTTGAGCTAATTTCTCTCATAATGGTGATGAATATAATAGAAAGAAACAGAGAATCCGAATATTAATTCATTTGGTATACCGTTTATTACAGAAGAGGGTGTATTAAAAGCTTCAAGAAAATTAAAGGGTCCAGCGTAGGTGCTGATAATATACCTAATTACATAATTAAAGCGTGTTGTAGTTTCCTAGCGACTTGTCTGACATCCATTTATAATAACTCGTTACATTAAGGATATTACCCTAAAATATGAAAAAAAAAAAAAAACTCTAATCAATCCTATTTATAGGAGTGGGTCTTAGTTAGAGTTGGAAAATTACAGGCCTATTTCCATCGTTAGTGGCTTCGCCAGAATTCTTGAGTTCATCAAAGCTGAACACTCAGTTTAACTTAAAATCCATATTCCATGAAAACCAACACGGCTTCCTTCCTGCTAAATCTACCTTAACGAACCTATGTCAAGATACCCATTTATCACAAGAATCGGTCTGCAAAAAAAGCTAATGTGATGTGATATATTTCGACCTTTCAAAAGCTTTCGATTCGGTCAACCATTCCTTGCTTCTACACAAATTAAATGGTATTGGTCTAGCTCCTAACTACATAAAATGGTTTATAAAATTACTTAAGTGAAAGATCATTCCAGGTTAAGGTCAACGGATCTTTATCCTCTCAGGCCACCATTCTTAATGGCATTCCCTAGGGGTCACCTCTTGGACCACTTTTGTTTAATATTTATATAAATTATCTATGCACAAGGTATCATATACAACCCCACTGCTCTATCCAGACGATCTAAAATTATTAGAACGCATCAGCGACAATATTGATATGATGAAAATGCAAAAAGATATTTGTGTAGTCGAAAATTGGTGTTTGGAAAATAAAATGAGAATAAACATTAAGAAAACGTGCCAAATAAGTTACACTCTCAAAACAAATTACCTGGTGAGTAACTACTCAATCATAAATAATAAAATTAGCAGAGGGAATTCAGTCAAAGACCTCGGAGTTAAATTTGATATTAAACTTAAATTTAATGATCATATCAAAGGCATTATAAATTAAGCCAGGAAATTAATTGGGTTTTTGTTCTATCAATGGGGTGATTTAACTAGACAACAAACATATTTGACACTCTACAAGGTTCTTAGAAGACCAAAACTTGAGTATGCAGGCACATTTGGTCTCCACGTACAAAAACGGCGTCTGACAGAGTTGAATCGGTACAAAGGTGCTTTTTTAGAATATTATGCTTTAAATTAAGGTTATCATATTATTCTCACTGTTATGAATATTGGTGTGAATGCTTTAAAATTGAGCCTTTATATTTAAGACGTAAGATCAGTGACAAACAATTCATAAAAGAACTACTGCAGAATAAAATTCATTGCATGAATTTACTAGAAAATATAACCATAAATGTACCCACACATTACTTCAGAAGATACAAAGCGTTTGGTATGATAAATGCCTACAATGGAATATTGCAGAGAATGACAGACAACTAAAATATATTTTGTGACAGCTAGGTCATTTGTTTAGTTTCAAATGCAATAATTTATGATGGTTAATCTTATACTCTTATGTCTCGTACAATGCATTGTATTTTAAATATCTGTATAGGTGGAATTAACTATACATGGAATCAACACAAATGTTGAGTTTAATTTATGTAAATAAGAAAATAAATAAGATGTAGCTAAGAAAATAAGAAACTAAGTCTGCGCCTTTGTACACAACTGGTACTGTACAGAGAAATGCTATTCCCAGAGTTTTAAATAATTTTATTACTCAATACGCTGTAACTTACATGTGCTCATTCTTGTTGCACTTGTTTCTCAACTGTTTTATTATATATGTTAAACTGTCACTAATGTAGAAAGACAATTGTAAAACGAATTCTATATTTATCCGTGCTATATAGGCAATAGTGTTGTTCGTAACACGTAAATAAACATTCATTAATTCATTCGAAGTTAATCTGCCATATTATTCGTACAATTACAGCCAATTACTTTAAACTTGAAACTTTGGAGCAACGAAGGAAAGGAAAAACAGACAAAAAAAATCCTAGCCAAGATTTTGAATAATAGAACTCAAAGTTCTTATTTTATAGAAACATTCAGTGTTATTATACCCTTGTACAACACTCGAAAGCACAAACTGGTAACAACATTTGACAAAGATGCCGTACTTGTAAACTAATAATTCGTAATTGTAACGAAGAGTAAATCACCTCTGTATTTGTTATTATGTTCTGCATTTATGTGATAATTTGTATTTAATAAACTTGTACTGTTATGATTTTTCTTCAACAACTCTGACTTCACAGTTGGTATCATGACAGAGTTCAACAACTCTGACTTCCTTTGTTATATTGTATCCAATTCTCTACTTACATCTGTAACCAATATGTATTCTTATGCTGCAGTGCTATACTGGTACTGTGTACTTACTGTTTATAGCACTCTAATAAAGATATTACAATAAATTAAATTATTATTATTAATATTCCACTTCATTTATTGAGTTTATTCACAATACAGAAGAAAAATATAAAAACATCCAATATAATGATGATTACATGTAAGTATACAGATATAACATCTAAAAAACATGCAGTATAAAACATTAAAAGACAACGGTAATACATAAAAGAAAAAAATCATTTCCCATAAACTTGACAAAACTTCTAATATATATCTCATAAAATGTGTGAATACTCATACATTAATTTAATTACTCCAAATCTAACTCGCCTCAGCGTATACGTAGATGACATAATTGGAGACAACCAATGTGGATTCACAAGAAATAGATCCACGTTGGACCAGATTTTCGCCTTGAGACAAATTTTAGAGAAAAAAGTGGGAATACAATGGGATATTCACAGGCTATTCACTTATTTTAATAGTGAACACGGACTTTACGACTTACCCGATGTTGTAAGAATAATTAAATCGCGACGACTAAAGGTGCAGTTTCGTTTAGGCGACGGTCGTATGCAATGACCGCATTCAGTGAATGCGTGCGACGGAAGCATGTGGGGTAGTTTCGTTTGTGCATTTGGCGCGTTCGCGACGCCGTATTACTGTTCGTGTATTACAAGCTTAAGATCTTTCTGTAAACAATGTTTTTTACAGTATCAGAATTTCAGACATGATTACAAACAACTATAATAATAATATAAGCAGCATTTTAAATTAAACTCAACTATCATTCAATATAAAACAATACTGTTACTTCAAGCTGCTGAAGTACTCTGCTGCCATCTATTGAGCTCCAAACTTACTACATCTGTGCATACATTCTCTTTCTTTCAGGTTTTACCAACAATTTCATAGCATTTTTCGTCCAATTCTTGACGTAGCTTTCAATCATCTCTGTTGGAGTTCATATTTGGCACAAAATAGTTCCAGATTCAAAGAAATCACGAAAGTAAACTGCACAATACTCTGCAACGCACGCGACTGCAGCAGCTTGACTGGTCTCCGAGGAGTCGTTCCAACAGTTGATTG
>JAGDQP010025636.1:14930-26728 GCA_022664845.1 Lepisma saccharinum
GCACAAACCAAACCGACTCCACTGATTTCCCTTCAACGTGTCAATGCGGTGTCGCGTGCAGCAGTTGCTTGCGATCATTGCATGCAATCATCGCTCAAACGAAACCGCACCTTAAGGTGGACAGCAGGCTATGTAGCTCGGATGGGGGAGAAAATAAAACAGTATTCCATTGTGGCTGGTAAGTCGGAGGAAAACAGACCGTTGGGAAGACCGAAACGACGTTGGGAGCATAATATTAGAAGGGATCTTCGAGAAGTAGGTGTTTGCGACGAAAACTGGCTTGATCTTGCTCAGGACAGAATCCTACGCAGAACGTCTGTTACTGCGGCGATGAACTTGCGAGTTTTGTAAGCCATAAAGTAAGTAATAACAAATAACATTTTGATTTCAACAGCAATACTAATTAATTTCTTACTAATTAAATTCCATTTTGAAGTACGATTCTTAACTTTTGAATCAAACTGGGCTCATAATCTCCGAAAAAGTCAATATGTCATAATTGTAATTGCACTTCTTTATTTACGTATGAGCAGCATTACACAGAATATAACATAAATCAGAAGAAAGGGTACTAAATTATTGATAGACGACTGGATTTAATATGGCTGACACGATTATAGTAACAGTAAATCAATCATTCCAGTTTTGTTACTCATCAATGTTGTGTACTAAAACATTTTATGAAATCAACACCTGATTTCAAATGGACAAACAGCTGAATATTTAAACTTGCTGTTTGCACAATAATGTGTATAATATTTAGTGATTCTTGAAGGAAATAACGTTCTTTTGTAAACAAAGTATAATTTAACGTATAAATGAACTTACTCATTAATTGTGGAAGATAATATTCATTTGGGACTGTAATCTGAAGAGAATTTAATACTGGAAGTAACTATCGTTCTACTGTAATTGAAGGAATACTCAGATTCAAGTAAATTCAATTAATTTACTATACTTCGTGTATTACAGGGTTAACAGCACAGAAATGTCTCTGTGTATGGACGGTAACTAGTGCATATCGAATCACATGGAGCAATATTCGCATAGCTATTTTGGAATAGTGCAGGTTAATGTGTGTAAATTAAATTGATGTGCTACTGAGTACATGAATGAACTGTACCGATACTTAAGTAATGCATGCAAGCTAGTTATCTAACTTACAGTAAACGAATGAAACTTAACCTAATGTAACTAGAGGTATGGAATATCTATACAATTACGGTTTATTTCGATGATTGGAATATGGAGGGAAAGAGCAAGTTAGTACTTATGAACAAAAAAAAAGTTTAGGTGAGTAGGAGCTCATTTCTATGCTGGTAATTATGTTTATATGAAACACGTACAAAGGTACTATGACTCTTTTGAAATCTTGATTTATGCTATTCCTTGTACACTTTACCTGCAATATCAATTTGCTCCGCTGTACATAAGGTACAAGGGTTTCATTCTAGAACTAGTATGTACCTTCTTGAGTGTGTGTGTGTTTAACTATAATCAAATTATCAACTTCAGTTTAAACTTCTTAAGAGTAAGGTACGCATGAATTTGCTAGAACTAAATTAATAAGATAAAACACAGACATTCTTCATCTGCAACGTCTCAAAGGTCTCAAAAGTTTTCGACTGTGTAAGAAGTCTCAAAGTTCATATAAAATACTGTCAGAATGTAGTGTTACGGTATCATTGAGAGCACACAAGGTCACCGATTATTCTCACTCAATATTAAGGAGAAAAAAACACTGAACCTGTATTTCATTCTGTACTTAATCCTTTGTGTAGTTTTGAGTACCAGCATCAACCTGACATCAAAATATCTCTCTATGCATTTGTAGTCAAAAGCCTGAAAGTTACTCAATTTTGCACAGAAAAGGCTATCTGCGATATATTTTGTTAGGCAAATTTTCTGCTCATAAAGAGACTTTGTCAGAAACATGTAATGTGAAGCACATGTTTATATATTGCTTTTTACACGCAACGAAAAGTTACTTTCATCTTTAGTGGTCTCTCTTCGGACAGGCTCAACTGGACAGCCTCTGCTTCCAACTCTCTCTGTCCTGTGCCTCCCTCATCTGTTGGTAACCCACTCCTTTTCTCATATTTTTCAATATTCCAAACCTTCTTTTTCCTCTTCCTTCTCATCCTTCAAACTCGCCCTCTACAACTCTTCTATCTTCTCCATACTCTTCATAGCTTAGTTTGTCCATCCATTAGTCGCATATCGGAAATTTCCCGCAATGACTCCTCTTCCTTTCTTTTCTCCCACGTCTTCTATCCTTACAACACCACACTTCATCATTTCTTTTCTCCCACATCTTCTATCCTTACAACATCACACTTCATACACAACACTGGTAAACCTTCCCTCAAATCTTTTTCAACCTTTCATGTTATAGTTTCATAGTATATCCTATGCAGAACCAAACTAAATTTTAATATCATATTTACTGCTGCCACTGATCTACAAGCTATTCAAGATGCTACCAAAAATACAGCACTCTAAAGAATGTTTTCATTATAGAATTTGAAAACGTTTCATTTCTGTTTAAAACAAGAGAAGGACGACTACAAATTGTCAAATATACTTACCTCCAACTTCAATTCTTTTATTTTATTCCTTTCTGCAATATTCTTCAAGTGTAACAACTTCAATTCTTCTATTTTATTCCTTTCTGCAACATTCTTCAAGTGTAACAGTTCATCGTCGTTCAACTGACTTTTATTGTTTTCATCAAGAATATTCAATTGCTCCCTGTTTAAGAATTGTGCTTTACAAACATCCAGTCCATCTTCTCCATATAGAAACTGCAAATAAATTTAAGCTTAGTCATCTTACTAGTTTGGAAGGACATATTGCTAGAAAATAAATGCATTTCCTGAACAAAAATTACGTAGAACTCGAAACAGTTTGAAATTTACTAAATAGGCTACCAACGTATGTTCCAAATGATGTGGTACGATAACATAAGCAATCTTTCTCAAACACCTCGATGAGTTATTCCATGTTATCTATAGGAACTTCAAGTTCCACAGATCTGTCGCTGTTAGCAAAGAAAAACAGTGACTTGTGAAAATACTAGCGCTGACTGAAAATTCTCCAGACTTGTCCAATTTCTCTTGCGAGGTATGCGTCGTATTAATGCTCTATAGGTTTTGAAGAACGTACCTAAATGAGTTTGAATCTGCAGTGGAGTAGGTGTGGATGTCATGAGTGGGTGACAGCGCGTCAAAGTACCAAGTACATTTTGTCATGACGAGTGAACAGTTGCGCATGGCGGATGAACAGGACGTCCTTTGAAAGTAGGGAAGAGTTATAAGATTGATTTTGTGTGAAACTCGGGAAGTATGTAAATGGAACATTTCAGATGTTACAACTAGTAAGGGAACAATAAGCAGTGCTTTTGTGTATCACTTGTGGAAGCACTTTAAAGACGGAAACACGCGATCCAACAGGAGCGTTTTGGTATGCATGCCATCCACTGCAGTTAACGATGTCAACATCGCCACGGTTGCTGAACTGTTGGAAGGTTACACGAACTTCCCGCTGGATTCAACATCTCCTTTGAACGTACTGTACCAAATACCAAATGTTTATACATTATAAAGCCCATGCTAAGAATTGGACTAACCGAAAGAAAGCTACTTCTTGTGCATTCTTTGTAAATTGTGTGTAGGTCTCTCCACCTCTCTCACAATTCCTCACAGATTTTACTTTCTGAAACACTTTCGTATCTCGTAATTAGGAATACGGAAGTTGATTACGAGAGTTTCTGCGAAAAGTTTACTTCTGCCTATTAACAAATTGCAAAACCAGAACGATTTTTAAATTAATACATAAATACATACCTGAATTACACTGCCATCACTATCCCGAACTGTCATGTCATAGTTGACGACAAGACCTTCTAAATGTTTCACCAAGCAACGCTGCAAATACCCGCTTGCACTTGTCTTCACAGCTGTGTCTATCAAACCCTGAAGAAAAAAATATATCATAGACTATGAAAACAAACACAGCTACACCTCAAAATCCACTAAATTTTATTGGTTGCTATTTGATTTAATCCTGTGTATGAATGGTTAAAATGACGTCCTTATAGAGCTACGTACAATACATGTTAAGATAGAAACTTTATAACTCAAACTGTATATGTGTTGTTTCTAGAGCAGTCTATCACAGTTTTGACTTAAGAAGAAGAAGAAGGAATGGTAAAAATAGTACCCCGAACTTAATTAATCCATCCCATTATTTACCTCACCCGATAAGACTAAAGGAAACGAGGCCAAACCTCTGTCTGGGTGACCAGCACCGCATCTCACATGGCTCCTACACTTTACAGCAAACAAAATTCCAAAACTTTTTCATCATTTTTCAAGGATGACAAATTCAGTTTCCACAATAAACAGTGGTTAAATATGAGCAATAAAACAAGAAAAATAACAGAAATACTCTTGCCTTACATAACTTATTAGGCTCCTATCCTAATTAATTAGAAGAATTATTAGTCCTAATTTGATTTCAAAGAAGACATCTTCTTCAGGTCATTGTCAAAGGTTTTAATTTTCACCATTTTGTCTTTCGCAGTCTTCCTTAAGATATTTGA
Source organism: Lepisma saccharinum (assembly GCA_022664845.1). Lineage (NCBI taxonomy): Eukaryota > Metazoa > Arthropoda > Insecta > Zygentoma > Lepismatidae > Lepisma > Lepisma saccharinum. The sequence goes on from JAGDQP010025636.1 coordinate 19,534, forward strand.
TTTTGATAGCAAAGTGAGTTTACCAGTTTTTTCTGCTTGCACCGCCAGTTCATTTGCAGTCTTGTTAAGCTCTTGATAATCTTTTTCAGCAAGTAACTTTTTCTTCTTAATCTCACGCACTGCTTCCTCTGCTAACTTTAGTGTTTCTTCTACAATTTTCCTTTTATGTCGTTGTACCTCTAAATACCGGTGATAACTTTGTCTTGCACTTGAAACCGATAACGTTAGTTCCTTTGATATATTTACTTGAAGGACACCTCTAACCCACCTCACATAATCACAAAACATTTTCAGTGCAACATATGACTGTCCACTTCTGTTCTCCGTTTCAACATGATTATTTATAGAGAAGCCACATAACAACTTTTCGGCATTTCTTCCATGTCAACCGTCGTCTGTCGATGAGAGAGCAGGAGTAATAGTTGAAGAACTAGCCTCCATAACAGGGAATTGTGATCCACAGTGTTGTAAAGAGTTCATCACGTGTACTAATTCGTTTGTCAAAAGGATGAATATCTTTTTGCATTGCTTCATTCAGAAAGTTGGTGTCTCAAAAGGTCATAACACTGGTCTTCTTGCACATAATGCTTCTGGGCCAAATATTTAACAAGGATGTAAAGTTCTCTTTACATACTTCTTTTTCACTCAGCATCTATGCAGATTCAAAACGGAACATTTGATTAACTACAGCGTACTGCAAAGGGCACTTCAATAGCAGTGCTTTGCACATAACACTTAAAACTTGCTACAAGCCATACGAAATTCCAGCTTTTTTTTTTCACATTTTTTTTTTTATGCCTCAACGAGCACATTGCTCACTTGAAGGAGCAATACATTGTAACGTCCTTAACGTTCCATGAAAATTCAGTGTTTTGCTTCCCCTGAATTACCCTACATTAAATCACCCTTTCGGCTAATCATATAAACGCTATGAACTCAAGAAATAAATGTACATATTCATTTTATTCAATAAGAACTTTTAAACAAGTAAATTAAAATAATAATACATTAAAAGATATCGCTATGAACTTGGAAAATTGTTAATTTCGCGTTTATTTAAAATATAAAGAAATTCAACATGTGTGTGTATGTAAACCTATATCATCTGGAAAGCAAGAGTTAAACTTTGAAATGTAGAATATATGTGTGTGTATGTAAGATAGGGATTAAATGTATGTCACGTGACGCTGTGACGTCACTGAATCAGAGGTATATAAGAAGGGTCAGAACGATGTGAAATCACTTCTTTCTGGCCTGCGGGCCAGTAAACATCATCAAGCTCCCTGCTTGGTGTTCTTTCTTTGGACAGATAGTCCACTAATAAATTCTTATTATCTAAACTTCTTTGAATGTTCTTTACTAGGCTTATGCTTATAATATTGCTTTATCGCATTGCGCTTTATTCATCTTTATTACCAATTCTCTTTTGAAACCTTGTTCTCCAATTGCAGAACGCCTTCAGGCAGGCGGGCTGTGGTACCTATTTACCTTGTCCTTTTTGGTTGCACGCCTTCAGACAGGCAGGCAATCATTGCTACTGGTGGTTAGTGGTATATAACCTTTCTCTAGTTGCGGTACCGCCTTCAGGCAGGCGGATCAAAGCTACCCATCCTAAAGCAACTAAACGCCTTCAGACAGGCAGGCAATCATTGCTACTGGTGGTTAGTGGTATATAACCTTTCTCTAGTTGCGGTACCGCCTTCAGGCAGGCGGATCAAAGCTACCCATCCTAAAGCAACTAAACGCCTTCAGACAGGCGGTAGTTGTATCCTTGCTTCTTCACGCCTTCAGACAGGCGGGAAGGGGTACTTATCCATCCTTGGTGTACTGCTCGCCTTCAGACAGGCCGGGCGTATACTACTCATCCGCTCTTGTGAAGTTTCCTTTCCGTATGCCTTCATGTTACTAATTAAGATTTGCCTTTCAGCATAGTACGAGGGCAAGTCAAGAAAGACTTGGACTGATTTTTTTTTCTAGGCAATTTATTATTACTCAGCAACAGGCACATGATCCTTTTCAAAGTAGTCCCCGCCCACTTGAATGCACTTTTTCATTCGAGTCTTCCAGTCCTCAAACACGTGTCGCAGGCCATTCTTTGAGAGGTCCTTCAAAACCGCCTCCGATGCCTTCAGAATCTCGGAATTATCGGAGAAGCGGCGTCCACGCAGTCTGGATTTTAGGGCAGGGAATAGAAAAAAGTCGCACGGTGCGAGATCTGGGCTATACGGTGGGTGTGGCACACAGTTGATATTGTGCTGATGTAGGTATTCGAGGACAGCATGTGCCACGTGTGGTCTCGCGTTGTCATGGTGGAGTCTCCAGCCGCCATTGCGAAGGTTTGGTCGTTTCTTCGCAATGTGCTGCCGTAAGGTCTGAATGACTGACACGTAATATGGTGCAGTTACAGTAGTGCCGGAGGGAACAGCATGCTGATACACCATACCAAGATGATCAAAGAACGTGATCACCATCACCTTGCCTGCCGACTTCACAACCTTTGCCTTTTTTGGTGTGGGCGAACCTGGTGTCTTCCACTGCGTACTGGCTTGCTTGCCCTCAGGATCGAAATGATGAAGCCATGACTCATCGCCGGTGACAATTGACTCCACATAGGCGTCTCCACCATCCTCAAACCTTTGCAACAGCTCCCTGCAAGTCTCCACTCGAACGGCCTTCTGCTCTGGTGTCAGGAGTCGCGGAATCCATCGCGCACACACTCGGCTCATGTGGAGGTGGTCATGCAAAATTTTGAAGGCACTGCCATGAGATATGCGTAGTGCGGCTGCCAGATCGTCGATACTGATGCGGCGATCTTCTCTAACAATGACTGCTGCCGTGTTAATGTTCACCTCAGTAACAGCTGACGCTGATACACCTGGTCCACCAGCTTTCGTGATTGTCATTCGGCCATCTTTAACCTCTTTGAACCACCAGAACACGGTACTTCGTGGCAGAGGGTCATCTTTGTAGGCTGCTGTCAACATTCCTAGAGTTTCTGTTGCACTTTTCCCCAGGCGATAGCAGAACCGTATAGCTGCAAATTGTTCTTCTCGTAATGACTCCATTTCTTCTACAGGCGACTTCTAGAGGCGGCGCAGTACATCACCTGCAATAAAAAGTCGTGGTTACCAAACATGCAATGATTCCTTAACAACATTTTATATATATGCACAGCAAGACCCACCCTACTTGTATGCCAAACTATGAAGCTCCAGCGTTAACAGAACTGCCGGGAAAAAAATCAGTCCAAGTCTTTCTTGACTTGCCCTCGTATTAGCGTTCGGTGATCCCACACCCCAGACGCCGTGGCGGAATCTTGGCAGCATATCTGAGAGGCGTCCATTAGATCTCTTCCAGGCCCTTTACATAATTGGCTCCCAGCGTTTGGAGCTTCATCAGAAGGTGATAGATCTCTTCCAGGTCATTACAATATATAATTTGTTCTACTTAACAGTGATAATGTTATTGTTTTCATTGTAATATATGTACAATCATTACATGTTAGCATTTCATTGTTCCCATACATTTCTTAGTTCTATTTTAAATCTTTTCTGTCATAAAATCTGTCACAATCTTAAAATCTAATCTTTATAAATCTTTCTTGAATCCAGTGCATACAATTAGTATGTTTTGTCATACCATTGTTCCCATATGTTTTTCGTAAGTTCTTTTTTAAAGGTTTTATTTTTTGTTAGGTTTATATTTACGTGGACTTCATTATTGAGAATTTGGTGCACAAATATTGCTGATTTATGGTATAAGTCTTTTTCTAATGGCAGTATTCCTGTTTCTTTGAACAAATCTTTTGATGGATATTGTGGATGATAATTGAATAGTGTTTTAATTGTTCTTTTCTGTATGGTATATATTGTATTCTGTAATCTTCTTGAACTGTGAAACCAGATAATTGACAGATATGAGAGTTGAGAATGAAAATAAGCGTAATATATTTCTTTGCGTTTTGTGGGCGGTATTTTGCATTTCAGTTTGTAAAGTAAGCCTATTTTTGATGCTGCTTTTTTAACAATAGATGTGATATGGCTTTCCTAAGCGATGTTCTCTTGAACTATTAAACCAAGGTAGTTAATTTGTTCTATTCTTTTTATCAGAAAATTGTCGTACTTGAGTTCATCCAATAAAATTTTGTTGTTGTGTGTTTTATGGAAGATTATAAAATTTGTTTTTGTGTTTTTTTATTGTTAGTTTATTAATTTTCGTCCATTTTACTATTTTCTCTAGATCTTGTGTCATTCTTATCCTTAACTCATCTACTGTCTTAGCTGTATAAAATATTGCCATGTCGTCAGCGTATAGAATTAGCTTTCCATTTAAGTTAACGTTACCTATATCGTTTACATATATAAGAAATAATAGCGGTCCTAATATCGACCCTTGTGGCACACCATATTTAACCTCTGTTTGACTACTTTTACTATTATTAATTTCCACAAATTGTTTTCTATTAGTTAAAAAGTCTCTGATCCAATCAAGCGGTGACCGTCTTATTTGATGTCATTTACCTTTGTTTATAATATCTAATGGTCAATTGTGTCGAATGCTTTTTGTAGGTCAATGAAAAGTCCGCTTGATAGCATGTTATTATCTACGGATTTCTCTAAGTAGAGGATTACATTTGTTAATGCTGTCAGTGTGCTTGAATTTCGCGTAAAGCCGAATTGGTTTCTATAAAAGTAATTTGTCTTATTAAGATGTTGTTTGCACTCAGCTGCTTCAGTTCATTGTCTGCAGAAAAGCACTCTAAGGTAGAAACAGTATATACTTGAATCACTTACATTAACACTGGAGAGATCACTGGGATTTCTATACAGTTAGTGACTATATCTAGATCACGGGTGTATATTTGCGCGCAACGTGTGGGCTTAGGCGTCATGTTTTGAGTAGCTAACGACTGATAGCAACAACCTCTAGCAGCACAGAATATCGGGCCAGTATCGGCCCAATACTAGACAACCTTGATCGACATTGGGTGATCCAGCAATTGGGCCGATATTGGCCTAATATTCTGTGCTGCTAGGAACTACTGAACTACTAAATAGAGTTTGCAAATAGTATATCTTTTATTTATCTACCGTATTGTACACCAATAGTTAAAGAATATATAATAAAAAAATGGGGATACCAATTGGTGAACACTCCTTCTAAAAGACATATTTTGATGGCGAATACGGTGGCAACTAACTAGCGATAGAACCAGAGGAAGGGCAAGACACAAGTCTATCGAGTCAGATATCCTCAATAAAATCCAGTCTATGTGACTTACCTCTCTGCCAGCCATGCAGTGAAAAAAGAATTCCTGAGGTCTAATCCCAGTCATGAATCGTCCATCGACAAATCCTCCTGCACGCGGCGAAGTATCATAAGCGCCAAAGCTGGGAAGGGATTTTCCAGATATCATTACAGGAGGTCGCTTTCCCTCCAATTCAACTTGCCCCACAAGACATGAGATTTGCATGGCATTCACGGTCGATCCCTTGGCTCCAGACTGCACCATCAGTTGTAAGTTATTGCTCGGGAACTTCTTTACAAGTCCTGCAGGAACGCACGCTCTGTAAAAAAACCAAGAACTTCTGCATTAAGACACTCGATAAAAACAATTGCATGTGAGATACACTATGAGTTAACTAACATGATGTAGGGAAGCCCTTTTTCGTCATTAATAACCAATTAAGTTGTTAAGCTAACAAAAGCAATGAAGTAAAATTATATAAATTAATTTATGTCGTGAATAAAATCTTAAAGATACATAATCTCAAGTGTCACCTCACAAAAAGGACGCAAGATATGACTCTCAAATATGCTAATACTCGATCTACGGTGCTGGCTGACCACAAGAACTGATGCCATGCTGTTGGTATTATACAGTTCTCTGACACGGTAGTAGACCAAAGTTGTGATAGATACCAAACGAGCGGTCTTTAAAAATTTCTTTCAGACTTCTTCCGAATATTGGTTTTATGTTCAAAACCAGTGAAAAAATGTTCGCCCACATTTTTCTCCTTCGGGTTTAATAGATCTTGTTTAAATGAGTTTCTATTAAAATGAAGACTTTCCGGTTATATATGTTCAGTTCTAGAAAGAAAAAAAAACGAACCGATTTTATCTCATTCCACATCAAATCACCCAGTCCATGTCACCCACCGATTCAGATTTTAATTAAACTTCGTGTACTTCTTAACATTACTAAGGTATGAAAACTTGCAAAATTTTTCTTCCGTAGTCCTAAGAGTTTGTGAGAAATACGAGACCAAAGTTTCAAAATTTCAGGCATCCCGGTCGTTCTCGAGGCCATCTAATATTTCGTAGATCTTAGTACAAAAAATCATATCTCAGTATCTACGCAATGTATCACTTGGAAATTTCTACCCGAAGTTCATGTAAGTCTGCAGAGCTAATAAAAAATAAATTATCAAGATTGCTATACATTAATGGTGAAAAATGCACTCTTGGAACTTCAAAATAGCTATTTTTTGTGTGTGTAAATTTCTAATTTTACGTAATGCGCATTATCGCTATGAGACGGAACAATTACCTTGTTGCCGCTCTTTTCTTTTAATTGAACTTTAGGGTATGTTCTAAGAGACTGTGAAATAAAACTAGTGGTTTTTTTCAGTGCTTTGGTTGGGAATTCTCGTTTAACCCTTAAATGCTGACGCGCCAGCTTGCGTGTTGTCTGTAAAGTGTTATTGCCATTGATGTGAACAAGGTATTGGCACACTATTGCCTCGATTCAGTCACACAGGTTTCAAGAAATCACTAAGTATACGTGTTGTTCATGTTGAAGTGTGTGGGGGCACAGAGAAGTGGGATAACCAAAAGCACAAAAACATTCATTTTCGGAATTTATAATTACATTTTTTCTCCTTGCCGAATTATTATACAACCAAAGTGAATTTAATTTTAAAATTGAATTAATTTTCCAAATCTACAGTCCATTATCTTTCGAATAACGTAGAAATGAAAATGACAGTCAGGGGAAGCTACTACCGGACTATTTTACAATTTTTACATTGGAAAGACGTGCCTTCATAAAAGTAATTTACAAATAGGAACGACAGGACCAATACCTAGTACAGATCAAAATACAATTTCGTACTTCATTTTAGTCTTCAAAAATTTAGAACGGAATGAAGAAAAGACAACTTTTCCACTACATTAAATTGAAAAATAGTAACCA
>JAGDQP010025637.1:0-26728 GCA_022664845.1 Lepisma saccharinum
AAGAGAGTGCAATAAATTGAATTCCTATGCTCAAGTAATGAGCACTGGGTAGGTGGTCTTCAATACTCATTACTTGTGAATTGGGTCTTCATTTCTTTTTCGGTTTCATAGCAGGCTTTTCAATCCACTGCACAACAATAAATGGTGGTGTTGATTCAACACTTTTTTGATGTCCCAAACCAACTATCACTCTTTGTGTTAAATCAACAAATCGTACGGTGTTGATTTCGGTAAAGGGAGCAGTACAAAAAATAGAAGTCTGAAGGGAGAGTTTAACATCATTTGCACGGTTACAAGTGCAGCGTCCTACCTACAGAACCAAATTGTCAGCCGGCTTGTTGGCCGCGCGGTCTGCGGCGGTAGATATCGGCTCGAAGGTCCCGGGTTCGAGTCCCAGCAGGGGCATAGGTGTGGATTTTAACAGCTAAAGGCGAATCGTGACGGGTTGCAGTCCAAAGTTACTAGACTGGCCCATATAAAAACAAAATTTACCAAAGTTTTACCAAATTATCAGACACAAGAAACACTATATTCAAACAATATATTTAGGATCAGAAATACGTTTCCCGAATCCGGAAGCAGCTAATCCGATGGCATACTACATTGTTTAATTACTTTTCCATTTGTCAATTAGGGATCAGAATTCCCACTCATAGAGAATATGTTTCAATTGTATGAAAACAAGCGATCAAGATGGCGACAGCTAACAGTTGAGAAGCACTAGACATGTTGTTACGATAAGAAAGCGTAGTGTTAGTTAAATGTTTGCTTTCACCATTTTGATTGCTGTCTTGCATTGAAATAAGACCTATTTCCAATGAATGGTTATTCTAATCCCTAGTTGACAAATAGAAAAGTGATTAAACCATGGCACAAGTCGTCGGAGTGCTTTGTTTGTTTTTGGTGTTCGGGGAACTCAAAGGTGAGGCAGAGAAAACAGACGTTTTTGAAATGGCTGGAACTCTTCACTAAGTGGAGTGACCGATGTGCCAAAGGTGGCATTAGGTTCGTGAAGTCTTAGCATTGTATTGTCTGCCATTTTATTTTAGTTTCTCTCATTTAATTTAATTTAATTTTCAGAATAAGCCATGGATCCTTGGACGACAGAACACCGTGTTTTTGCCTATGACAGTTTCATCACGAATAACGAGTCTATCATGGAGGTTTAGCGTGAGTTTAGCCGACATTTCAATATGCACATAAATCAAGCTGTTCCCACTCGTAACACTATCCTACGTTGGGTTAAGCCACTTTGTACACGAGGTGCACTGATAAAGAAAAAAGCCGCCAGGATCTACATAAACGCCACGTACTCACGAATATGTGGAAAGAGTCAGACAAGCCTTGCTGCACAGTCCGCGTCGATCCGCTCTAATGTATGCATCTGAAGTTAACCTCAGCATTCATTCGGTCAGGTGTATTTTGCATTTAGGCCTGCGTTTCCACCCATTCAAATTGGCCGTCGTGCAACAATTGAAGCCCTGGGATTATGCACAGCGACTGAATTGCGCACATGAGATGGAAGCATTGTTTTTAGCAAAATCATTATCTCCGATTATGAACAATCATACAGCGATGGGAATTTTGACTTCTGCCTAATTACAACCATACCTGGTATTTAAGCTTCCAATCTAGCTCTTAACACGAGTTTCTCAAAAGACGAAGTACGGGGTAAAATTAACAACTTAAACTTGCACAAACTCTTATTTATGAGTTTACTGTGTGGAGACCTGCATTTAAATCTCTGTCCAGTTTACAATCAGCGTGGTAATGAATTAATTTTTAAACGTTATTACCAAAATATTCAATTTGTAAACAACAAATTATTAGATTGTGCAATTCATTTACCTGAGTGCAGAAATACCTTCTTTCCAGTATTTTAATGTATATAGAAGTGATCGTGGAAGCCGAGCAGGTGGTGTAGCAGTGTGTATTAGTGACTGGCCTGTATTAGTAACTCTAAGTGACCTAGAAAAATGAGAGAAGATCTGAAAACTGACTGTGAAATTCTTTGGGCTGAAGTGCGTCTTAATGCAAGCTAAAAATTACTAATTAGTTGTTTCTACCGTCCACAGAAAGATAGTCTCAGGGAACTATTAATGGCCTGCAGAGATTCAACATTAGCTGCACTTTCAAAGTGTTATTGTTCGGGGATTTTAATATGCACATGGTGTGGTCAAGTATAAAAACTGGGGTTCCCACTTGGTTCATGGAAAATTTTATACATGGTCTTAGACTTTTCCAACACAATATGCACAATACAAGTGGCAATATAATTTTGGACTATGTGGTATCCGCATGTGATAAATATACAATCACTCCATCTCTAAATTTACCTTCATCTGATCACGAGAGTTTGGAGGTGGAACTATACATTAATATTTTAAAAACGTATATTTTAAAATAATATTAATAAAGTTGAAAGTTATCCGTTCACTACAAGGCAGCATATTCCTCTTTGGAGAAAAGCTCGTTGGAATGATATTAACCGCACTCTTTCTCTTTTCCCATGGTGTATACTTGAAAACTTAACTGTACATGAACCGACTGGTTTGTTCACGGATGTAATTCATGCTACCTGTAAAGATTTTGTTCCTACAAAGAAATTCCGATCCTCTAAATATCCCCCCTTGTTTGATGCAGAAGCGCGGGATGTGTTGAAAAATAAGAAAAACTTGCATGGGAGCTTTGGAAGCAATATCCTAATGCACATACTTATTGCTCTTTCTCGCAGATCAGGCGCTACTCCAATAAATTGCTTAGCGCAAAGTATCAACATTATATTGACGAGGTAACATCTGAAATATCTACTAATGCTAAGAAATTTTGGTCTCTCATAAACTCTAGAAAGTGTCAGTCACGTGTTCCGACAGAGTTAATTATGATTCGGCTACAGCTGCTGGTGAAAAGAGGGTACATCTATTGAATGAATACTTCTCTAATAATTTCTGTGTCCAATCTCCTTTGCCGCCTCCTCAGCTTCAACCGATCTATTCGCACTCACTGTTTTCATTAAGTATATCATTTGATGAGGTAAAATATCTGCTTTCTTCTTTACCTCTCCCGGTTCTGATAACATTAGTGCTATTTGTTTATGTAATGGTGCTGATTCATTAGCTTATTCTTTTTCTCGTATTTTAATAGGTTTTTTGCCGAAGGTGTATTTCCTTGTTCTTGGAAGCAGGGTAATCTTATACCCATTCTGAAATCTGGAGATAAGACCCATGTCTCTTCATACAGACCCATTTCTCTTTTATCTCCGGTGTGTGAAAGAATCATCAAAGATATAATTTTTAATTTTGTCTCACCCTATCTAGACACTGCTTAACATGGCCTTCTTCCTGGTAGTTCCACTATTACCAACCTGTCCTTGTTACTCCTTGATGCTACCCAGTCCCTGTTCAATAACACACAGCTTGATGTTATCTATCTAGATCTTAGTAAGACTTTCGACAGAATTAATTGGAATCTTCTTCTTTATAAATTAACTCACCGATTCAAAATTCATGGTAACTTCCTTTCATTATTGCGAGACTATCTCACTGGTCGCGAACAACGTGTTGTTCTTTGTGGATCATCTTCTAATTTTGTTACTCTCTGGTGTACCTCAAGGCAGTGTTTTGGGCATCCTCCTTTTCCTTCTATATATGGATCTCCCATCTTATCTCTCGTCATCTAAAACCAAAATTCTTCTTTTTCCTGACGACTGTAAATTATTTCGAGAAATCAGATTATTACAGGATGTTGTTGATCTCCAAAATTCCACCTCTGATCTCTTAGACTGGTAGAATACGTGGAACTTCAAAATAAATCCCTCAAAAATCTTCTTTTCTTACTACTTCTTGAAAGAAGAAAATCCCATCTACCTATATGATTGAAGATAACATTAAGACAGCTGCGACTGCTACTTTAATAGCTTCCTCATTTTCCTGCACAATTAGTGTGTGGTTCCAAACGTAGAGTCTTAGATAAGAACAAAAATTGTACCGCGTCAATAAAATGTAAAATTTTAATTCAAAACAAGACAAAGGGTTTTTAATCTGTCGTTAGGTTATGTACTCCAGGCAATGTAGTTTGGGTGAAAGGCTGGTACTCGAAATACAGCCATCTCCTCGAGGTGCGTTCAGGGTTATTTCGGCCTGTACTAGCCAAGAGAAACAAAGTCCTGCAAATTCAAAGGAAATATCACGTATAGGTCTATTTCTACCATCAACCGTGTTTTTAAAAAATTTTTTTTCGAACGACGCTAATCAACATGACAACACAAAAGGCATTTCATATCACTTTTTGTTCATAAAATCACTGTGTTCAATAGTTCACCCGCATTGAACATTTAACATGTTTGTAATATTAGGTACGTCGATTTAATTCTGATATATTCCTCTTGATACAGTATATATTAAAGATAATTTTTTGATTAATCTTGAATTAAAAATTATTTACAAATCTGAATTAAGGTCAGTTTTTCATTAGACCGCTAAGCTTCTAGTCAGCACCAAGTTAAAGCCAAGTCGGATTTTGCTAATGAGAGTACGCAAAATGGCCTCAACTTAACGCTGACTAGAAGTTTAGCGGTCGATTGTAGAGCTGACCCTTAAAGGACGAACGAAAAGCATTTTCTTCCTTTTCAATTCTGAATCAATAGACTTGTGCTAAAAATACTTTCTGTCCACTTCTGCAAAGGTAAAAGATTTTGCAACCTTTCCAATGAAGAAAATAAATCAATATATAATAGAAGAAGGTAATTGTAAAGAAATACTCACTTATCGATAAAACCATTGTGTTTAGAAACTGCGTTATTCTTGAGTGTTAATATTATCTGAACTGTACGAAAACAGACCTATACTTCTCTTGAAGTAGAAACATGCCCTCACACAGACATTATTTATTTGTTTAATGGGTACTTAGTTCGCTAAACAAGTGAAAGGTCTTTGTTCAATTTTAGCTCATCTTAACGTAGCAAATTACTAACATATGGCGTTCATGAATTGTTCCTCTTGCAACAGTAAAAATTAATTAAGCAGTATCTTCGGCAGTCTTTAGTAAAAAAAAGATTTCTTTTCTGTTAATTATGCGTGAGACAATGAGAATAATTATAACGAGGAAAGAAATCAATGAACTGAAATTTATTCAGATTCTCATAAAATATTTATCGTTTTATTTTTTAGATGATGTGCCGTACTCGAAAGCAATGTAAAGAAAACGCTACATAAAACAAATTCAGTATACTTACTAGAGTGACTCAGTCTGCCACAAACGCAGTGAACAGAAAATTACTGTAGATATCAATAACTTTTGTCCAGCCTCTTGAATAAATAATCTATTGAGTACTATAAAGGCGTGGCACAAAGTTTCTTTTTGATTCATGATATTAATATCTAATTCGTAATGCTCTGTAAGAATTCCAAATAATGCCAACACATTACAGTTATTCAATAACGACAAAGCACCGCAAGAACATGAAACCAATGTTAAAAAATATTGAGTATATAGATTGTATTCGAACCAATGGAAAGGATTCCAGAACGAGTTATTCGATTGGAAATTATTAAATTAGTTCTTTACAACTTTCCCTCTCTAATTAAAAAAAAAATCATATTTCGAAAAATGAACATATACTTCGAACACGAAAGATCATTAAATATTAAATAATCAGATTGTTTCTTTATTGCATACTAGAATTATTCGCATATGCACCATGTTGACAGCAGGCATGTTAAAATTATACAGCAGAAATGTTCGTTAGTGTAACGAGAAATCTAATACAATCCCCTGATTTCCAACCTAATACACTAAGGTTAAGCTAACAGAACCACTTTCTAATCGTCCTTTCATACTTCATGTAATGTAATGCAGAAGCAACTTTGCAAAACGTACATAAATTAAGGCAATGATACTAACAATGTATTAGAACTTGAATGTTGACATGAAACGTAGTAGAAATAAGGATTACAGCAATATACGTTTAGTAATTTACGTTGGTTCTGTGTGCTCTATCACGGATAATATTATTCAGAAAATGTCCAAATGAGAATGTATTTCCTTTAGTCCTCCCATGAACTGGTACCTCAAAAATATGTCTCTTTAATTATTGCGAAACGAATACTAAGATAACTATTCGTACTTTTAATGCTTTTACGGATTTGTCGACTTAAAAAGTCCTCCCAATCTTTTGTAGATGTATTCATTGACCATTTTTCAATTAGCTACATACACAACACTCTTAAAAACTAATAATTTTCTCGTGCTTTACTAATAACGGTAGATAATCACCAGTAGGTTACAAATGTATTACTCGATATCTCCGAGGACGCCATCTTGAATCCAAAATGGCCGACACTAAGAATTAATTTTCCAAACTGTTTGAGCTAGACACATTAAATTTGGTACAAAGCTACACGATCATCTGTAGTTTAAGAAAATACTAAAATATGTAGAAAAAGTCGCAATCTTGGGTCGAAAATGACCGCCGAACCCACTGTTGTATAGAATACATAGCCTAAACGGCTGCAGCTAGAAACATCAAATTTGGCATGAAGGTATTTCATCACTAGTAGGATACTAAAATATTACACAATGTATTCAAACACGCCATCTTAAATCCAAAATGGCGAACCTAAAACTCCATTTTCCACAACGTTTGAGCTAGAGATACGAAATTTGGCATAATGGTGTTTCATTGCAATTTGATAAGGAAAACATTACAACAATTTTGGAAATGTCGCCATCTTCGATTTAAAATGGCTGCCCAAAACTCATTTTCCACACTGTTATGCTAGATGAATGCAATTTTACATGAAGGTGTACCATTACAGGTAGGTCACGACAATGTAAGAAAATGTTCAAAAAGTCGTCAGCTTGAATCCAGAATGGCCGCCCAAAAACGCAATTTCCAAATTATTGAAGTTAGAGAAATGAAATTTTGTATGAAGGTATGTGACTAAGAGTAGATGGAATAAATGGGGCACACCTCCTCTTTTATTGCGCACCTCTCCCGTGGGAGGGTTGCAGATGGACATTATGGCGGTGCCGTCCTTCAGAGAAATTGTGGTTATGATAAAGTAGGTGCAGCCTCCACGGGGATTTGGGGGAAGCGCACCCAGCAAAGCAAAGCGAGTCTATATACTATATTGCCCCATGGCCACTAACTGACTGACACTCAGTCACTGACTGATTAAAGTTCCCAGGCCAAACTACTGGAGCTAGAAACATCAAATTTAGTATGTAGGTGTATGCCCATGAGCAGGTAAAGAAACAAGTCCTACGTTCTGATAAAGTTGCCATGTTGGATCCAAAATGGCCGCCAAATCCATTGTTGTATAGAATACGCAGCCTGAATGGCTGCGGCTAGCAAAGTGAAATATAGTATGAAGATACATCCTTAGTAGGTTACAAGAATATTACCAAATGTTGAAAAAGTCGCCATCTTGAATCCAAAAAAGGCAAACCGCACAAATCCATCTTACACAACGCTTGGACAAGAGTCACGAAATTTGGTATGAAGGTATATGACCACCAGTAGTTTAGAAAAATATTACAAAATGTTGTAAAAGTCGACATCTTTGATCGAAAATGGCTGCCAAACCAATTCCTGTATAAAATACACAGCCTGAACGGTTGCAGCTAGAAACATCGAGTTTAGTATGAAGGTACATTAGTAATATTAGGTTCCTAAAATATAACAATGTATCCAAAGACGCCATCTTGGGTCCAAAATGGCGAACCTAAAAATCCATTTTCCACACCGTTTATACTAGAGATACAAAATTTGGCATAAAGGTGCATTATGACGAGTAATTTAGTAAAATATTACAAACTTTTGAAAAGTTCCCATCTTGGATTCAAAATAGTCCCCTAAATTTCCATTTTCCACACCGTTTGAGCTAGATAAATGAAATTTTACATGAAAGTTTACAATCATAGGTAGGTCACAACAATATAAGAAAACGTTCAAAAAGTCGTCAACCTGAATCCAGAATGGCCGTAAAAAACACAATTTCCAAATCATTAAAGCTGCATAAACGAATTTTTCTATGAAGCTGTATTACCAAGAGTAGGTTACAATAAATGGCACGAACGTTCCCTTTGTGGAAGCAGCCATCCCCCAGGATGGGGGCAGATGGACACCATGGCGCTGCTGTCACGTAGAGATATTCTGGTTAAGACAAAGGGGGTGCAGCCGCCACGGGGGTGTAGGGCAGTGCCTGCATATAATATATAGCCCCATGGTCACTGACTGACTGATCAGAATTCCCAGGCCAAACTACTGGAGCTAGAAACACCAAATTTGTTATGAAGCTGTGTGATCAAGAGTAGGTAAAGGAAAAGATCACACATTTAGAGAAAGTCATCTTGGATCTAAAATGACCACCAAACCCCATTGTTAAAAATGGGGGACCAGAAATCAATTTTCCACACTGTTTTGCTAGAGATAAGAAATTTGGCATGAAGGTGTATTATCAAGAGTTGTTTACTAAAATATTACAATTTTTTTTAGAAAAGTCGCCATCTTGGATTCAAAAGTCCGCCCAATAACCCTCTTTCCACACCGTTTGATCTAGAGAAATGAAATTTTACATGAAGGTGTACCATGACAAGCAGGTTACAATATAAGAAAACGTTTAAAAAGTCGCCATCTTTGATCCAAAATGGCTGGGCTAAAACTCATTTTCCAACCCACTGTTGGTAGAGAAACAAAATTTTCTATGAAGGTGTATGGCGAAGAGTAGGTTACAAGAAATGGGGGGAGCCTTCCACTTGGGGGGGGGGGGATTGCAAAATATTGAAAAAGTCGGCATCTTGGATCCAAAATGACCGCCAAATCCATTGTAGTATAGAATACACAGCCGAAACGGCTGGAGCTACTGAAATTAAATTTGGTACGAGGATACACTATCACTTGTAGGCTACGAAGATATTACACAATGTATATAGAGACGCTATCTTTGATCCGAAATGGCGGACACAATAATTCATTTTCCACATCGTTTGAGCTAGAAATACGAAATTAAATTTGGTATGAATGTACATGATCACGAATAGTTTACGAAAATATTACAAAATGTTGATAAAGTCGCCATCTTGGATACAAAATGCCCGCCAAACCTAATGTTGTATGGAGTTCATAGCCTAAACCGCTGGGTCTAGCATATAGAAATTTAGTATGGAGGTACGTTATAACTAGTATGTTGCGAAAATATTAAAGTGTATCCAAAGACGCCATCTTGGATCCAAAATGGAGGACCTAAATATCCATTTCCCACACCGTTTGAGTTAGAGATACGAAATTTGGCATAAAGGTGTATTATCAAGACGCCATCTTGAATACACAGCTTAACTGCCCTCAAACCATCTAACATGGGAGCTCAGCCCTCATGGGGATCTGGGGGCAACGCCCCCAGCGAAACAAACTGAGTTCACATACTATACAGCCCCATTGTCACTGACTCATTGACTGATCAAAATTCGCAGGCCATTATACTGGAGCTAGAAACACCAAATTTCGTATAAAGGGGTACGATCAAGTGTAGGTAAATGGAAGAATCCGGCATTTTAAAAACCTCGGCATCTTGGATCCAAAAAGGCCGCCAAACCCATTGTTGTATAGAATACACAGCCTAAACTGCTAGAGCTATAGGAACGAAATTTGGTATGAATGTACATCACAAATAGGTTACGAAAATATTACGAGATGTATTCAAAGGCCACGTTGGATCCAAAATTCGAACCTCAAAAATACATTTTCTACACCGTTTGAGCTAAAGGTACGAAATTTGACAGAAGGGTGTATTATCACAACTAGTTTAGGAAAGCATTACAATATTTTTAAAAAATCACCAACTTGGATAGAAAATGGTAGTCCAAAAATCCATTTCCCACACCGTTCAAACTAGAGAAATGAAATTTTATATGAAGTTGCACCATAACGATAAAAGTATCCCTCCTTTCATAACCGTACACCTGCGACCTACTTCGGTGACTATCCACCCTATTCACAGTCATCTTTATGGCCTCTGAGTAACATTGTAATTTCTACAAGTCCCATTTTTCAGCATCTGAAAGATAATGGATGATCAGAGGCCAAGTCACTCGTATGGTAAACTTATAAATAATTTCGTTATATTTTGATGCATCGATTTTCTTGTTAGAACTCAGATCTCCCGTATATACTTTGATGGTTTCTTCTATGTGTGCCATTTTTATATTCGTTACCAGGCCAAAGCCCTCATATTGGCGCTAGTGTCTCTCAACATGGCTAGAAGAAGGTTTTCCGGGTGAACGTAGTAACTGCTGCTTTGTACAACTGGCAACTATTTCTATGAGATGTTGACTCTAGCATCACAAATATCGGGCAAGTATCGACCAATTACGATCAAGGTTGGTCCAGTACTGGGCCGACATTCCCCGATATTGTGTGCTGCTAGGGGAGGTCGTAAATTCTCCAAAGCCTTCCATATTTCCCAAATGCTGCATTCTATCCTGACATGAATGTGTTTGTCTTATGTAAAACCACACAGGCACGAAACTTCTACCACATATCTTGTCAAGAGCTGAAGTCAGTGGTCGAGTTTAGAGTTGCTGACAATGATAGTTTTCTTCTCCATACTTAAGATAATATGCAAACATTTCTATGTTTGATGAGTAGTACCGGAAATGTTACCATTGTTGAATTTGAATATGTGACGAAGGAATCGGACAGGACTAAGTTGTAGGTACCATCCTGTGTGGTCTGACCGAGGGAAGCTCTCCAGAAAACTTTGTCAGCATAGTCAGCCACTGGTATGTAGGCTATTTTTAAATTTATAAGATCTTAACTGTTTCTGAATATTTTATGCTTTAAAAACACAAGTGAGTACAGGTAGCTGACGAATATATTTGAGACAAAGCCTGAATGTTTAAGAGGGGAGAAAAGGCCTTTTTGAAGTTAAGAATGGTTCTAGAAATCAAATGCTAAACGTGGAATTAAAAAAGTCTTGAAACAGATGTTAAAGCTTAAATGCCTTACAAGCTTGTGTAAGCTGTAATACTATACTGAACTTATTTATTTGTATTGGGAACCGGCCGAGAGTTTGTTTTACATTGTTATACGACGTACTATAAGGCATACGGTATTCGCTAATGGTAGCAGGTGATTTGTTGATTTCTGTTGTTTGTTGGATTCTAGTTGTAGTTTTTGGAATCTAGTTGTCAAGATTATGTATACGTGATTTTTGAATGAACGCACAACATATTTCAGTCATGTCGGTTGACATATCCTTAACCAATTAGATTCCTGTTGCAGAAGGCCTGTCCCAAAAGTACTGAGAATGATGGGTTAGTTAAACGCACAAGGACCAGGTTCAGCAAGTAAAGCTGGAGGGAAACTCATGGATTAAGTTTCAACATCGAAAGTTGAGTCTACACTGTTATAGCAGCTCAGTTGAGGTCTAAGTAGGTAATACTTTGTGTATATTGCAAGGAAATTTGAAGAAGCGTTATGCGATAAAGTAATATGACGTTCTAAAGCGAGTTATCGCCTGAAATGAGACTTGGTTTTAGAGTATGATTAAAAGATATAACAAAGACATAATTCAGAGTGGCACACTTCCCGATCATTTCGAAGAAACACGACAGAATGAATAAATTACAACCGAAATTCAAGATCATTTTTTATTCTAAGGGAGACTTTATTTATTATTTCGAAATAGTTTCAGCCACCTGGACAGACTGTTGATCAGATATTTACCTGCAAGTACATTTGAGAAAGAGAGTTGTGCACGCCCACCGTGAAATTACAAATAGGTAGGTCCTTCACCACACAATGTACCTAGTCACTCAACATTGACTATACGGAAATTCTTGTCTCAAAATCATGTCAGAACATTTCTACATCTAGTATAGGGCATTGAAATGGCTCCCTGCTTTTACATTTTATACTCCAAGCTGAAATTCTATCTTAATGAACGTCATTTTGAGACAATTTAAAGCGTCGAAGCTCCGGGGACGACGGCTATAAACACCTTAAAAGGGTTTCTTAAAGAGTGGCAGTAATGATACTCCTTCTCACCAATACGATGTTAAAACAAGGTGAAAGTAAGGAAGAATGTGAAAGATAGTCACACATATACATTAACCAGTGTATTGTCCAGCATATTTATTTTGAAATTGAAAATACAATCAAATGTATTTATTTGAAAGCAATTTACAATATGTTTAGTTTTCTTTGACTGTAAATGTCTTCGTTGTTTTTAAAAAAAATTACATGGAATGTGGTGCAAAATTTAGTACTATTCTGAAAGGAAAAAAATGTAACCAATTAGCGTTTAGAAAATAACATGAAATTCATTTATATCAACAAAACACAATATAACAATCATCTTGTTAATTCGTGTACGAGTACATCATATTTCCTATTCTATTACTGAACAACATTAGAATTTAAAGAATGTTGACAGAAAACAATGCAAATTAATTTAGGTAGTGGAGAAAATTCAATTAAAGATAAAAAGGCGTCTTAAAATGTTATTTTATTTTAAGTTCTTCTATCCTAGCGATCATTTGACTGATATTTCATTCACTACAGTCTATTTAATGTAAGGGATTTTGTACATTCAATACATTATTCAGAGTGCTGAAAAACATGAATGCTCAAGTAAAGCTCTGCGGCTCATGTGCAGGGGTGGAAATTGGGACGCAAAGGAAAATTGTCCATATTGTGAACGTCTGACTTGCTCTGTAGAGATTTGTGAATGACTGTAGGAAAATCTCTCGCTATTTGTATGGGGGTGTAATTTCTATAGATTTAGTCTTGGCTATTTGGGTGCTAGATAACGTGAAATAAGTGTAACCCAGATAAATGGGTGAGAGCTTACGAGAGGGATGTTCAACGAAAAATTAAGTTAAAATAGTGTTTTCTTTCGGGATTGTTTAAGTTCCAGCATTCGAAATGAAAAGGTACAAGATTTTACATTTCCCTTAAAAAGCGCAGATTCTCAACACGTGAGCCTAACATGAGCTAACGTACCTCTAACATGAGCTTACAGCACACCCTGAAAAGATGAATTCGATTAATTAAAGAAATTCTTATTTGATTAACAGAGCATGTACATAGTTCAGGCAAAAGGTCTTATTCAAGCACAAGTATTTAGCATCCAAGAAACATACCTCAGAATCAAAGTTGAAAGATGTGTTCTCCTGATGACATCTCAAAGTTGTATTAAAAAAAGACTGTTCTTCTGAGAAAAAAATGCTCTTGAGGAAAAATAACGCAGAGCTTCCTTCTAGAGACCTCTCCACTGATGTCGTGGTGGCGTTCGAGAGCTTATTCCAGCTATGGAACCCTTTTTATATGATTTCCAAGATGACGAAATTAATGGGGTTACAGTAGTTCATTGCTCTGTTATTCCTTATTGTTCATGACATTGACGCTTGCACGTGATAATCGGATGATTTCCTGTCCGTATCAAAGATGGCCGCTTAAAGGAAAGTGGAACGACTCATCCACGTCATAAGATACATATATGTGTGTGTTTTCCATATGCTCAATGCTAAAAGAGATCGCGTTGAAAATCTCTGCCCGCCATTTTTATTATTTCTCAGAGTTTACACCAAAATAAATATTTTTAAAAAATGAGACTTATTTCAATAAAATTGAATGCAAAAATAAATAAAATAAAATTAATACAAAATAATCAATAAATTTAAATTAGAGTCGATCACAATATATTGTATATATTTTAACGAGAAATTGTAATAATACTTGTGACGTGGACCGACACATCCCCTATGGAGATTGAATTCAGTGAGTCAACTAGTCACACTCCCTGTGCTGACATGTGCGTCACCGACACATGCATGTCGTACTCTTTGTACCTGTCTGGTGAGAGGCGAAGATGGAGACTTATTGTGATCTTGGCAGTTTTAATTCTCTCTACTTATATCAGCAAGACATATTTGGATTAAAGTGCGCAAGAACATATACCCCTAAAGTGTGTGGAATAAGATAATATATAAACTGCCAGGTTTGGAAAACTGTATCAGTAATAATTCATTAAAACCTGTTGAACGAATGGAACTTTACAGGTTATGCATATGGGAGAAACCTGTCGTTGAATTTCCTAAGAATTTTGCAGGCTAAGATTATTGACGGAAAGGAGTATGTGTTACGTATATTGAGATTAGACAACAAAGGTCAAGTTGCATTACCTATTTGTGAAAAGATAATTAAACTAACATTACTTTTTCTGCACTGGAAATTTACTGTTTACAACGGCGTAAATAGTGACCAGCCGGAGTAAACAGCCAAACCTCTTCGTTGTCATTTGCTTATTTTTCGATCGTACGAATGCTTTACGTATTACGTATCGTAGCAGCGAGATATTTATTTCATTGTATTGCTATCGTACAATATCAGAATTTGCAGACATATCTAAGTGCATATTATTACTTTAGCTTGCATTTCCCCTACTCACGTACTGGCCTGAGTCTTAACTAGTGCTGGAGATGCGTTTGGAAGTAGTGACAGTTTTTGATGTGTAATTTGGACTCACGGACGTGATTATGTTGAGTCGCAGTTGAAACGGGCTGTAAGGTGTGCGTTATTTGCATTGTCACTAATAAAGCGTACACTTCAAACAGGGACACTTGTCTCATTTTATCTCATTTGAAAAGGAATTCTTGTATTTTTGTATTTTATGTACAAAGTTCAAGACGTCCGCAAGCATTGTGGTTGCAACCAGACGAAAAGTAATATATATATATATATATATAAGTATGTAATTATAGAAGATATTTGTATTTACATTCCTATGATTATAATATTCAATATATTGGCCGCATGGAAGCCATCGGAAGGCAGTGACACTTGAAAATAAATTGCGCTGACACCTGAAAATAATTTATTGAAACAGATTTTGAGCGTTTTTCCAAATAAAATATTCATAGGACCAAAAAGGTCATAGTATCCCTATCCAGAGATTCACATCCTTTTCGGAATTGAGGGCCAAGGTTATTATATCGAATTCAGATAGGGAGAGTCTTTTCTCTTGGTCAATTCTGAGAAATCGACATTTGATGTACTTTTAATATTTACTAGCATAATAATTTTTCCTCCGCTTCTTGAAAAATAAATTAAAGACAGCGGTGGAGAAAAACTGAGTACTCATACTTATTAGTGTAATTCCCTTACTTTTGTGTATATTGAATATGTTTTGTATTGATTATTCGTTTAACAATATTTGCTTTCGTATTTTTTGTATCATTTGTGCAATTTCATTCCCAATATGGTAATTCAAATATAGGATGTATGCGAATGTAATGACATTTAGCTAAACCATTCTTCAAACAACTTAATACTGACATTGGGTTGCTATCTGGAGCATAATAAATTACACTAAACAAGAATACTATACTGTTAAGTTAAAAGTGAATATTAACTTTAGGACCATTACTAAAAGATTTAAGATATTACAGATAAACTTTTTGGTTCGACATCTTTATTGTTTATTTCCTTTCAAAAAAGTATCATCATCAGTTAACCATTTTTTATTTCCCTTTTACCCTTGTATGATATTTTGGTGTAATCAAGATTACCATTCCGTTTCTTTACTCAAAGATATTCACGTTTAATTATACGAACGTAGTGAAACATTATATTCTATCTAGAATTCACGTACGTAAGAAAGGTAGTCTTGCGTTCAGTTATAGGAACGTTACCACTTAGTGAAGTCTTGTTTATTCTTTTCACATATTACTTACCTGATTCAATGACAAATGAATCGGGGTGTACCGATAACTTGTTGAGCATTAATTCGTATCAGGAATTCTCCTGTTTTGATGCTGAAATATTATACACTTATATTACGTGTAAGAATCCATCTTGGTCAATCATAATACTCATAATTATATACATCATTCAATATAATTGTGTAGTTTCATACTTCTCACAAGAAAACGAACACTTTTAACAAGACAAAATAATTAATTTTCAGAAGAAAATTAATAAATAAATAAAACTACAACGAATTTGGCATTTAGTAGATTGTTCGCTATTCGAGAATTGTCACTTAAGAATACCATATCTGTGTCACTAAATCGATTTAGTCATCAGACGACAATAATTTTATCTTTTTTAAAATTATTTTGATAATCTAAAAGGATATTTTTATTTATGCAGTATGGGCGTAATTGCAAACAATAATAAAAGATTATTATTCAAATTGGTTCTCACATTTTTATTGGTATCTATAATTTATCATATATTAGGTTATCCCACAACGCGGTTAACAAATTCTTTATTCCTATTTCATATTCAGGATCTATTGAGAACAGGATTGCTTCATTTCCTGAGTAATATATTTACTTTTCTAGGCTTAAAATTTCCTCTAACGATTCTGAATTTTCGACGTTACATCTTGAACAGACTTATCTTTTTTTGTTCATTTATTTGATGAAGGGCTCTTCGTGCTTACATGTATTGCAGTCGTCTGATAACTTTGCCTTCCTCGAATTCTGGATCCCAACACACCGTTACTTATCTATAGGTAGACTTTGACGACCTTCTGTATTTAGTTCTGTAAAAATACAAAACGAACGTATCTATAGTTTGCAAATTAATTTCCACCCCTGATAGAGCAGAACCAATTAATCAGAAACGAACAAGTAAATAATCCGAATATTTTTAGGAAGGAGTCAATAATATGTACATACAAAATACTTTATAAAGTAAATAAAATATTTCAATTGATATTGGTACCATCTTTAATTACTAGCAGTGAAAACTATATTTTACCTTCGTCCCTTTCACATATTTCTCGATATGATGTAGAATCATACTTGTTTTTGTATTTGAAGACGTGGCACAGAGATTGTTCATCATTACATGCACTCGGTCCAAAGAAATCTTCTTGGCACAGGGTTCTCAATTCTGGAAAAGTTTTGGTTATATTAGAAAGACATGTAATATTAAGAAACACGTGCATCATATTCAAAACACATGAATGGATTCAAAATCAGAATAGGATGAGTGAATAAAGTGTGAAATAATTCTTTGTTATCGATTTATGTAAACAATCTACATTGATTATTATTCTTAAAGAGATATAAATTATGCTTAATGGTTTCAAAGGGATGTAATAAAGCTAAGTAAAGACCAAAATTTTCTACTCTCTTTGCACGAGTGAAAACCACGACCCTACACGTAAAATATAGACCGTGGTCAGTAATACGTAGGTCAATCACGGATTATCACGTATAACTTGAAAAAAAAAATAATCCTAAAACCATATGTTAAAAAATTAAAATGTATCGCGTATTTTAAATGCATGAAACGGGCCTGTATATTGCTCGACAAAATAAGGTTAGGTACAGTGGAGAGATATAAGTATGTGCGTTTCGAAAAATTACTCAAACTATTCCATCTAAAAAGTTATGTTTTCTTTCCTTGTTGCTGTTTACAGATAAAGAGTACGCAGCCCTAATCGGCACGATATTTGACCATTAAGGTTACCATTTTGCCGTCAGAAACTGATACTCGATCAGGGCGACAAATGGTTGAAAGCTGTTGCAATAACACGACATGTTTTTGTTCTTCATGTTGAATAATGAATTGAAATTAACTTATTTACAGCCTTTAAGCATCTATGACTCAGATATGTGTGTGTATGTAAGCACGATTTCGGTGCATTCATTCTTTGGTAATGCTCAGATTATTTATATGAATCAAAAAGACATTTTGTAGTCATTCTAGTCGAAAACGTGCACACCGTTGCAACAGGCAGGGCTAATTCAATTCGCAGCTTTTCTTTATTACATGGAACGTCAACTGAATCGGTCATTGTGAAAAAGGATTGCGTGCCATATGAAAGTACGTAATACGTACCCCATTTTAACAATAACCAATTCAATTGTTCCTTCGTATATGCTAATTACTTTTCCCTTATAACCATTTTAACCCAATTCGAGTTCTTCTATAAGATAATCATCTGTCGCTCACATTCTTTAAGTTAAGTCCCTGTCTCCTTACTGTGACGCAATGCCCAAATTGACCATAAACACCGACATTTCAGAACTACCTCATTGCTAGGGAGTTTGTGATTGCAGCAAATTACATAAATGAATGAATAACATAAATATGTATACCAGGACCTTGAATTGAAGCGTTGAGTGAGTGACGCAGCTATGCAACGACGTCCATAAAGGTGTGAATAATATTTACTGTTTGTTGTAGAATATGTCTTCGTGTTCCAGCCGATAAGAAACAGTGGTCATCAGGTTACAGACCAATAGGAGATGAATGCAAAGAAATAGTTAATATTGCTTTTTATGGTCTTTGTGGCTTAACTCATTCTGTCGCTGAAGACCTCAACTATTTAAAGGAGTTTTGTCAACGCTTTGTTCATGATTTTCTACTATCTGATTCATGAATAATTATAATCAGAATTTTAAACTTCCAAATGATTGTAATGTTTGTTGAGTTGTAGAATACATTTTAGGACGAAGAAGTAACTAATTCTATGGCACACGAAATTTGCAAGTTCAGCGCAGCAAACAAACTTTTGCTATTGGATTCTATCCTTGGCAAGACCAAGATTGTTTACATAATGAATCTTGTTCTCTCAAAGATTCCTACTAACATTATCATCCTAACGACGTCGCGGTATTCCCAACGGCTTCTACAGTTTACTAGCCACGATAGAATAGAATATTCAATTTTCCCTATGATTTGATTGGTAATTGTTGTATTTCTGTTACAGTCTATGTATTGTGTTTGCATTTTGTAGCTGGGGTGAGTTCTACATTTACCACTGAGGCTAGTCGTTTCCTTATTTTCTTAATCGGAAGTATCCGTATGAATCATCGTTGTGTAGTATAAAAGATCAAACGGAATTTGAAACCGATGCATTGTTGAGTCATCTGATGAATTATTTCCCCCTATATTTATTCCCTATTTTATTCAATTGTCGTGCTATGAGCATCACATATAATGTAGATCACAGCACAAGATCTGAGTGTATCTGATATCTACATCGGTACCTTTTTTTTTCATTTATATTTGCTGATATTTTTGGGAAAATACCACATATTCTCCGGATTTCTTAAACCACCATTGCATTCTAGAATATTTCGTTATAGCGCTTTCCACATGAGACATGGCTAATTCTCCCATCGTTTCATGAGGCAAGTTTAATTATTGTCTCCCGTAAATTAATGTTTAACTTGTACTGCAAATTGGTTTAACCATTTTCCCAGAACAGCTCAACAAAGTCCTAGGCTGATCGGAAATTAACGATTCATCTAGTCTGTCGCGTATCAGATGCAAATTAGGAAACATTAAAACGCCCTTTTGAGTATAAGTTTCTTGACACAATACTCCAGTAACGCACTGGTATTACTCTGGGACTAATTGCCACAACTCGTGCATTTATAAATAACAATTACGCTTATAACATCAACATATAGTAAACATTGTGTTACATAAACCTAATAAAATATTTTTGGATGTACATATATTAATTTTTGTTTAAAAATAGACCTTTTTATTTTAAAAAGAACAGTAGTGGAGAGATTAGATTTTAGAATGATTGATTAAACTCTCGTACGAGTTTTGAAAGCTTTAATAGTCTACAAGAAATAATTATTTCACATTATATATAATCACAATTATACCAATATCATAGGTTGTATAAAGTCAGAAAGTTATGTTTTTTTCAAACGTGCTTTCAAACATCTTTTTTAAAATAACTATTATTTCCTTAAATGTTCTTGGAATTATACCAATATTACAGAACTCTTTGCTGATCACAGAAAAAGAACGTGATTTAACTTTTGCTTGTAGCAGATGGACTATGTCCATTTCAATCCTGCGTGATAGTTTGTTAGATAGACTCTTTAAAGTGGTCTGCGTTTATATCTCCATAAGAATATTAGAGGATAGTCTCTTAAAAATATAAACAAAGCAAAAGTAACGTTTACAATATTTTTCTATAAGAAGAAAATTCAATTTTTAATTGAAGGAGATTAGATCAAATGAACCACAAGGAACATTTCCTTTTCAAAGATGAAATTGACTTTTTATGTAGTTCTTGCCGTGTTACAAAGCTGAACTGGATCCTAGAAAAATATGTGCAACTTACATGACTGGTGTTTAAATATGTAAATTGACACTTTTTATTACTAAGCAGATATTGGGCAATATAACACTGAAGAAGAAAGATTTAATTAGAACGAGTAAGTAATCTAATGTGTTCTACAAATAAACATAAAATATTTGTACTTCGATCTACGAGATTAGTGGTTTTCTGGATGGTACTCGCATCATTAACAAGTTCGTATCACGAATCAAATTTTGTTCCTAAATATTGTACAACCCGTTAATTCGATCCAAACCCTCAATATATGTTTCAAAATGAATTAACGTGGTACAGTACATTTTTTTATTTATAATAATAAAAGTTTTACTTGCAAATACGTAATAATGGATAAATACAGTACTAGTGTGGACCTTTTTAAAGGACAAAAAATTTTAATTTTCGAATTTCTTTGGTCTCACTCGTAAATATTCATTCATATAAAACCAAAATAATAAAACAAAATTGTCTGATTGAGTTATTTTAACTGTTCGACCACAATTCGACCTAAAGTGTTATGTGTGAGAGTGCTGTGGGCACTATTTCCCAACATATGAGTTAAAAATAACTCCAACACCGTATGTATTATCAGTTTTACCTATTAAATGGTTAAACTGATTCTATAATATAATTATTTTATTTTTTTGGCTTAACTGAGTTGTACCGCTACAGTGACATGTCAATCATAGGAAATTTTTGATGTTAGAAATTTACAATTTAAAACCATGTCAAAAATTAACTATTGAACTAAATTGGATGAAGCTCGAGAAATTTAAAAAGAACAAGTCTTGTGCCCTAGAGGAAACTCTTCAGAGGTAAATTCAAGACAATGGGAATTTTAACGGCGAAAATTACTTTGTCTCGGAGTTTTCACATTATTGTGATGAGCTACGGGATTCAGCTTTATAAGAAGCGGTGCAAGGAAAAGTGGTGTAAGTGAACTTGAAGTCAATTTGAGAAACAACCAGTTTTAGTAAAAACACTAGAATGAAATCCACAGTAAAAGCCAGTTAAGTGCTGCTATCTATGCGGTTAACAAGAGAGTTACGACTTGCATCACTTTTCCATCAAATAGATTTGAATCTGGAGAATACAGATGTGACCTTAACTCAATGTTTTAAAAAAAAACTGACTTACATCACTTTTCCTTTCACTGGCTCATACCATTTAAAAGTGTGCTTGGAAATATTAACGAAAAAGATAAGGTAATTCCTGTGCGATGCACACAGAGGTAAGGCTCCATACATTCTCTATATACAGCAGGAAGTGCAATGAATTACATTGTTTGCTCAATTGTCACATATGAAAGGTATCTACGAGTGAAGACTGGTACTAATAACGAAGTTACCCATTAGTAATAACTGATTGACACCTGACTATCTACTCTGTATTGTTTAGGATACATTTGTTTTTCATTAACCAATTGTATCTAAAACTGATAAACTTTTAAGTGACTTTTTATTTGGGTGAATTTAGACTTACGTGACAAGGTAGAAGTTGTTATTGGACTTGTTTTTCCAACATTCTGTAAGCGTTGACATGAATGGTTCTGTCATTCCGTTTCTTATCACTAAACTTAGTAATTTCCAAGACAATCAAACTATGGGAGGAGCAAAAATAGAAACTTTTAGAGTTAAATGAATTAACCGTTTACGGAACAACATCTTGCAGTCGAGATCTAAAGGTCAAACCATAGGATTTGCGAAGAATTTATTGAATGAATGAGACAATATATTCTTATTGTCATTCAGTAATGAATAGAAAAAGTGACAGTATTATTGATAAGTATGAATTCTACTCATGGCATATCAGACATTAAATATCTGACGTTCATTGTGACGGACAGGTAGTTCGCCCTCACATGATTATAATAACATTTTAGTGCAATTGGATATTCTTAAAGTAATTTTTATATTCCGACACGCATTGATATCGTCGCATGCATGAAGAGACACTTGAGTCAACGCCCGGCGTATGTTTGTGTCAGTGCTGGACAATTCTGCCCGAGAGAGCTGGCAACATTGCATCGAGCGATACAGCAGAAGAAATTGCGCGCTGCACCGGGATGGAACATTAAGCGTGTGTGAGCGACAAAAAACTGTTCTTGTACAAGTGTAATTACATATATATATAAAACTTATAGTGCAAAAGAATCAGTAAGTTCTAAGGATTTACAGGAACAGAAAAACAGGACGAATAGCTGGGATAATCACCGCAAAGGAACAAGTAATGTATATCTCGTTTTGCTGGACGACTTGTACGCCGCACTGAAGGTAACCCTTTTCGTTTCTCTTAATTATAGACAACCTGTTGAAATCTAATTACATATTTGCAGTAACTATTTGCAAACTTCAGAAAGGATTATATATTTTCTTGTGTCGAGTGAAATGACATCGGATTATGTGTAGCATCGTTGCATCAGTTACATATCGTCAACAGTGCTCTTGAAAACAAAAAAGAAGTCACGTGATTAAACGCGGATTGTTGATGCTCGGAACGCTATTGTTAACGTCGTTGTCGATTATCCGATATGCGTTTCTACCTTGCCTTCGTTTAGATAGTTTTTCTGTGGGCAATAACTAAAGAAATACAATTCAACTAAATAAAGGATCCTATTATTCTTTAGGTATATTTAGTTTTGAGTCGTAGTAGTAGTACGGTTTACTTGTGTTATGTTGTTAAATTACAAAATAGTAGAGCAAATCTAGACAACATTATTCATTATAACAAACTCGAATGCATCATTAGAGTATGAAATAAAGTAAGTCGTAACTTGCTAGCATTCATTGGACTCGAAAGCAAATAAATAAAAAATCAATGCAAACACAAGAATTGTAAGAAAAAAAAAGTTTTGTACGGAACCTAAGTAGTCAGTTCAAAACTCCTGTATTATAAAAAAGATACTAATAGCGTAAATTATGTAATACTGTGATACAAGAAAATTACTCGCACGCTACAAGTACATTGAACTGAAGCAATATTAGAGAAAACCTAACTCGTAAAAGTAAAGATAATACTATTAAAAAGATTGTGATACAAGTCGCTTACAATTTCTTCAAACTGTCAGGACGTCTGTTAAAGCGATACTTGAAATATAATATAACAATTCTTGATCAGTGCCTATCGGGTATATGTCAACAAAGCACGTTTAGAGACTAAAGCCGAATGTCGAGAAATTTAATTGTACTCCGTCAACTAATGTGAAGTACAACCTTGTTACTTGTTAATGAAAAATAAATATTGTTGTGCATGTTAAGTATAAAATATACTTCATCGAACTCGAATGTTCATGGAGCACAGGTGTACGTAAACGTCGTAAGAGCGTAAGGAAAATATAGTTGCAGAATTAAGTAAAAATTGTGTAACGTTGGGCTCAACG
This sequence comes from Lepisma saccharinum, assembly GCA_022664845.1. Taxonomy (NCBI): domain Eukaryota; kingdom Metazoa; phylum Arthropoda; class Insecta; order Zygentoma; family Lepismatidae; genus Lepisma; species Lepisma saccharinum. Next base: position 23,485 of record JAGDQP010025637.1, read on the forward strand.
CTTTACGGGTACCCGGCCGATAAACATTTTCATTAACGATAATCTCTTATAATTTATGTCAAAAGCATTCAGATAAACTTTATTCATTTTTGATCGTTTCGTTATTAGTAGAGTGCATTATTGTGTATGTTACTCCTGTTTGGACACATTCAAACGCACTCAATTTTTGGTAAAATTATCACGTGCCTACAGAAGTAAACGTACACACAAAAGAATAATCGCGTGTGTGCCCTGTAATCAGGTCAAATATAAAATATATTCATTGCTTTGTAGTAACATATCAACTTATTGGCATTTTTATGTATGTTCTACCTTTTGTACCGACGGCATATCAAAATACCGGATAAAGTTCGATTTCTGAAAATAGTAATAAAGTATTCTAAGAAGTGTAGAAAGTGTTAGTATTTATTGGAATACTGAAGAAAACATTTCTATTAAGCTATTTCGTGAAATCACACAAAAAGTGATACTTTTCAATATTTTGGTCGGAGTCAGTAGAAGTGGTCTGCAGATTTGTGGATTTTTGAGTCGGGGCTCCAAATACTAAAAACGTGGTTTTCCGCCTAAATACAGTGTTTTCCACCATTTTCAAGCGTTTCAACATTCGTCACGCACTTTGCGACCGTTTCCCGCCATTTGCACACATTCATCTATTTGTTGATTTTTGTGCGTTTTTACAGTATTTCGGGGCTCAGAGGACCTATTATCGGTATTACCGTTCCACCAACCTTTGTCTCCGGAATTCACTGGCTTACTGGTTTGGAAGTATTATACAGGACCCTAAGGGTGAGCAGTAGGGTTGCCTTTGTCCTCGCTCGTTATCACGGAATCTATATCATCCCGCGGCGCTCTTTTCAAGAGAAGTGGGACGTACACGTTTAATTACTGCCCGGTAAATTATTGTACGGTTTGGTACTCCGGGAGGAACAAATGAAGGAACAGCGGGAGATGTTAGAACAAATGAAGGAACAGCGTCAAGAGATCCAAGGACAGCGTCAAGAGATCCAAGAACAGCAACAGAAACTGCAAGCAGGGATCCAGGGACAGCAACAGAAACTGCAAGCAGAGATCCAGGAACAGCGACAAGAGATCTAGGAAGAAATGAAGGAAACACATGAAGACATCCGGAAGCTGAGTGATGAACTAAAGGAACAGCCGCTGAAGATACGTAATGAAATCAATGAACAATTGCAGGAGATGAACGAACAGCAGCAGAAATTGCGGGAAGAGATCCTTAAAAATCAACAGAAAATTCGGGAAGAAATTGAGGCCCAGAGACAGGAGCTCCAACAAGATGTCAATGAATTGAGAGAAGAAATGCGTGCACAACCTCAGGAGATACGCAATGAAGTCAACGAACAATTCCAATTGGCGACAGAACAACAACAGAAGACACGAGAGGAACTCGAGGAACATCGACAAGAGACTCGCCGTGAAATCAACGAGCAGGCAACACTGGTGGCAGAGCAGTTGGAGGAATGGGAAGTTACTACACGTAGGACCATGGAGGAACACCAAGTAAGACTGGAACGAGTTGAACGACAGCTAGAGGATCATATTGGTAAGGTAACCACATCTTATTCAGGTTCAGGTTCAAATAGTACCAAAACCGTGTCGCGATATTACGTAGATGAATGTGTGTCGGGTCAATGCTTTGATGTGAATAAAGGATTACCTCCACAGCGTTCAGGTGTTATTGATACCCCAGAAAAAGTTTTATCTCAGTGTTCTCCCAACTTAACTATCAAAGACGTCGGAAGGGTAAGTGTAAATCGATGTGTGAAGTGTGAAGAATCAAGTTCAGGACCAGAAAGCGGATATTCTGAACAAGACAGCCCACCAAGGTCAACAGAGGATGGTACGACTGGAATTCAACGCCGGAGAAGCTTCACGGAGTGTAGGAATCGACACCATCGACGAGAACGAGGAAGACGATCCAATGCCCGTCAGAGAGAAGTAAGGCAGAGGCGTTTGGAATTCGAAGAGAGTGAATCAGAGACACAAGTTCCGGAACGGAGAGTCAAGGTTCGCATAGCAGATTTACGATCATTTACCTGTTTTCCTAATGGTGATGACATGACCGCAAGCGCTTTCTTGGCTCAGCTTGACCGAGAAACAAGTCTAGTGGGTATTCCGCCCGGACAAATGTTAGAAATTATTCCGTTTGTGCTGCGAGGTTCGGTACTTTCCTGGTTTTATTCACAAATTGGTAATTTTCATACGTATGCAGACTTTAGACGTGCCTTTATCACCTTCTACCAATCGGAGGAAGTAGTATGTACTTATATTACTCGCCTCAGAACAATACAATTCAACCCACGCGTGGATCGAAGTGTGGAACAGTTTGTCACCGAACGGTATAGACGTTTACGAGACTTGGATGTACTGGCTTCAGATACGCAGATTTGCAGTACTATTATCAGCTTATTACCCATATCTTATCAACGACAGCTGGCTTCTGGAAAGTTCACTACACTAGTTGATTTGCTAGACGTTGTCCGGAAATTGGATACTATCTATGAAGCTGCGGAGCAGAGAAGACCCTTAGCCCCTCGGAGCAAAGAAGATGATGGTAAAGGGAAACCAGTCTTTGTTCGAAGCGTTACAAAAGAGGAAGTAGAAACCCGAGGAAGTATCTCACGAAGCCCTGCAGAAATGGAGGATGGAAGAACCGAATCAGCGTCAGGAGGTAGAGCAAATCAAGAAACAAGTAATCAATCACAGAGGGGGAAGCAACGTGGTTCGAAGAAACGCGGAGGAAGAGGTCGTGGCCGAAAGCGTCCAGTGTCGAACTCAGACCGAACGTCACCGAACAATGGATCCCGATCACCAGGAAGAAGACCATCTTCCCAGGATGGTGAAAGGATGAGGGAAACTTCTACCCCATCACCTCTCATCAATTCAAAAAACTGATAAACTCGTCCCCCTTACGGGTCGAAGGAGTGACGCCATTCCAAGAGATGACCCATACCAATGTCGATGAAATGCGTGTGAATGTGGAACGAGTGAGTGAGAAAAGTGTACATCATGAACGCTTGAACTGTGTGGATCAAGTCAAGAAATACCCAATACAATATTCTGTGCTGTGTATGAGTGAATGGGAATACAACAGTGAAGAGGATACAGAAGTTGTGACGGATCCGAAAGTTACAGCCAATAGTAATGTGAACTATGATACTACAATTGGAATTCAGATATTAGATCATTATGTTACCGCTCTAGTGGATAGTGGTGCGGATATTTC
>JAGDQP010025638.1:0-26727 GCA_022664845.1 Lepisma saccharinum
TAACACCAGATGATGTTCGAGCCTTAGGGTTGGTGGTGGTGGATTTTAGGGCCGCCAGCAGGAAACAAATTTGCTATAAAGGTGTATCATCACAAGTAGGTTACAATAAATATGGCAAAGCTTCCCTATGTTTCAATAAATATGGCATTCCAACGGGTGGTGGGTATGGGGAAAAATCTGCAACATGGAAGCACAGTGTCCTGGAGAGTGGTTAAGATAAAGGGGCGTAAGTTCCCAAAAACTCGAAGTTGGGGACGCAGCCAGCTACGGGGGGCGAGGACCTAAACGAGGCCGAGCGAGCGAGTATATATATTATACACGTACAAAAAGCTGTGAAATCCGAACAAAACACCAGAGGTGCAAAAAGTGGAGCCAAGATCTTTAGCTCTAAAAAGGTGTGAAATGGGAGACGGATGAGCCACGTTCCTTGGTGACAGCATGTAACAGGAACAAAGGAACTTGGCGCGAGCTGGCAAAAGCCTTAGGGTTGGGATCCCTACCACCCTTATAGCTTGAGGATCATGAACCTTGCCACATCGCGCCAAGTTCCTCTGTTCCTGTTACATGCTGTCACCAAGGAACTTGGCTTATCCGTCTCCCATGTCACACCTTTTTAGGGCCAAAGAACTTCTCCAATTTTTGCACCTCTGGTGTTTTTGTTCGGATATATACTACACCCCCAACTTCAGTAATTCTGAGAGGATGCGCCTCCTTTATCTTAACCAAAATCTCTTTGCAGCACCACCACCATGGTGTCCATCTCCACCTTCCCACGGCTGCTGCGCCCCCAAAGTGGAGGCTTGCCCTATTTATTGTAACCCACTCTTGGTCATACACCTTCAAAGAAAATTTCGTTTCTCTATCTTCAATGATTTGGAAATTGGGTTTTTGGGCGCCCATTTTGGATCCAAGTTGACGACTTTTTTAAATGTTCTTATATTGTCCTGATCTACTTGTGATTGTAGAGTAAAATTTCAATTATCCATCTCAAACGGTGTGCAAAATGGGATTTTGGGTGGCCATTTTGGATCCGAGATGGCAACTTTTCCCAAATGTTGTAATATTTCCCTAAACTACTCGTCATAATGCAAATTTATGCCAATATTCGTATCTCTAGCTCAAACGGTGTGGACAATGCATTTTAAGGTCCGCCATTTTGGATCCGAGATGGCGTCTTTGGATACATCATGTAATATTTTAGTAACATACAAGTGATGTTGTAGCTTCATGCCAAATTTGATAACGGTAGCCCCAGCGGTTTTAGTGGGTATGAATCCCTATGTTAAATTGAGTTGGGAGTTACCGTGAATGTAAAGGTTTGGCCACCATTGCAGATTCATTCTTTGGGTCATATACACAAACAATAGAGGGGGGGCCAAGCTGAAGTTCCAGTAGATGGAGAGTTATGACGTCATCAACATGGCCGCCCGTAGAATTTCGAATAGAATTTTTAAACGCTTATACTTTTCCACAGAATAGAGATAAAACCATCGGGTTTATTCCAAAGTAAAGTAAATTAACTGCAAATTATACACAATTAATTGTAGTATCTGTATATGGTGCCATGTTTGAGATATGTTGAAGCAAACTTGAAAAAAGTATTTTTTTGACACTCGTTTTTAATTTTTAATCTGAATAACTCCGTAATTATCAAGAATTCTAAAAATATTATAGTAACAAAAAATGTAGATCTTATTATGACCTATAAAACGGTCCAATATATTTTCTGTAGCATTTCATATAAGGTAGTTATGTGATTTTATATGAGACATGGTGTGGCGGCTTCGTAGCTGTAATTTATAGGTATGTTATACTTGTATCATTAAATAAGAGTTAAAGATGCCCCACCACTGCAGATTTAGTCTTTAGGTCACCTAGTTAGTAATATAAGGTGGGGAAAGTGACATTCTAATAGACCGAAACTTATGACGTCATCAATATGGCCGCCCGTAAATATTCTAGTAAAATATTTAAAATGTATAACTTCCCACAGAAAGAAGATAGAATCGTATTCTTTGCACCAAAGTAAAGCAAGTTAATTGCACATTATAGAAAATGAATGGAAATATTATTTTTCATTTTTGAGGAAACTAAGTTTAGTGTTCTTTTACACTACAACGTTAGCGAACTACGTTTATGATCTGGCAACGCCACACCACGTCGGTCAGCAGAAGAGAATGGGCGGCAAAAGTTTGTCCGGTTGTTATATGAAAGAGTATCAAACTGAAGTCGTAGCTTTCCTCGGGTGATGTCGTAGCTAATAAATTGAAGTATCACACAAATTGCTTTATTAACTTTAATCGTCATTTTGAACAATTTCGAGCGACAAAGGATGATCGCGAATCTAATGATACTATTAACCAAAGTAGGTTAGTGGAAGAAGTTCTTGGTATTGTAGAAGAAGATCGTAGTGCTGGCAAAAGATACTTTCCCCTTAAGGTTCTTTATGATGAAATGAGTAGAAGGGCTCAAGAACATAACGTACCCTTGATGAATCGTACTCGGCTGAAAACTGCAATTTTGCAACGTTTTCCTTTAATTCTTAAAGAAGAAGTAGGTTTTCGAAACGAAATAGTTCTCGTATGCACTGAAGTAATGAAGGACATAGTTTCAACATATGTGGTGTCCACATCTCCATCAGAAGACCTACTCTTTCAAAGACTGCTCTCATTTGCCGACGCGAAATGTTAAAATTAAGCTACGATTTTCAAAAGGACGGATTTCCTCCTGACTGCCAGAAAAAGTATGTTTCCGATCATCTTAAATTTCTTATCGGTTTTATAATCCATGGGCCTTCTTATGAGAGTCACATGGAAAATGAACAGAATACCCTCTCTTTGGCTCAACTCATCACCTACAATACACAGATTCGCCGAACACAAGAAACTCCTTTGCCTATATATCTCGGCCTTCTCATTCACTCAAAGTTCAAAAGTTCTTATCTGGTAAATTAATTACATCGCCTGGGACTTTCAGTGAACTACAATAGAGTAAAGTAACTGGAGCGAAAAATGGGTGATTCTGTGCTACAACAGTTCAACACTGAGGGTGTGGTATGTCCCACAGAAATGCGTTATGATCTCTTTACTGTTGCAGCTGTTGATAACGTCGACCATAATCCATCCTATAGAACTTCGAATGATTCTTTTCGTGGAAGTGCAATATCACTCTTCCAAGCAAGGTACGATGAGAATGACGACGTTAAGAGACACTTTCATCTCATGGCTCGTGCTACAAAGAATCTAAGGCTCTCAGATGAATTTACAACCTTGCCTCAACTAGCTGAAGGATGTTTGAAGTCTGCTATGTTAAAGAAAGAAACAATGGAAACCGAATGTAGCGCTCTTTCTCAGGAGATACAAAAAGAGGAAGAATGGGCTAAGTATGTTATCTCACAACTTGATAACTATACAGAAGTCGAACAATTAAGTGCTGGAGTTACTTGGTCAGCCTATCATAAGAAATTAGTAACGAAGGTGCAGCCAAATATTAGTGGATTGTTCCCTTTATTTAAAGAATCGTCTAGTGATCCACGAGTGATTCTTCACGCTGTGGAGTTGGTTAAGAAAGCCATACATCATTTAAATCCAGACCAAATACCCGTTATTACTGGGGATCAGCCAATTTGTGGTATAATGAAGAGACTTCAGTGGAGCTATGATTCTCTGAAAGATATTGTGATCATGCTTGGAGGCTTTCATACAGAAAAACACAGTGCAAAGGCAATTGGAGATATCTTGCAGGGATCAGGATGGATTGAAGCTCTTGTCGAAGCTGGTTTAGCCTCTTAAGGAATCGCTGATGGTATTCTACCAAAGTCGTACATGCCACAAAGGTTAGATACGCACATCAGATAACATACGTAGCACTGCAGGCACTCTTCAATGAAGCTTACAAAGAAGTATCACCGGAAACTGAATTTAATACTTGAGTTAAGAACAACAGTATGTACCCTACGTTTGCGTATTGGATTATTGTTATGGAATTAGAGGCTCTGTTGCTGATCTTTGTACGTGCTCATAGAGAGGCAAATTTTGAACTTTGTGTTGCAGCCTTGGAACATCTCGGGGGGTCTCCTTTTTGCATGTGACCACTACCACTATGCAAGATAGGTTCCTATCCATGTTAATGACATGAAACGATCACCAAAATCGGTCCTTAATGAGTTCAAGATTGGAAGATTCACTGACAATAGATCTAAGAAACATTTCTCTTCCATTACAATCGATCAAGGCCATGAACAGTTAAACAAGATACTAAAGGGAACAGGGGGAGTAATTGGCTTAACGCAGGATACAATTGCTCTTCTGAACTGGTCTACGTTTGCTCCTGAAGTAAATAAGCGACTTGAGGACTTTAAAATTTCCTCTGGTTATGAAGACAATGAATATAATGAGTGTGACTACTTTCATCATGATGAAATGGCAAAAGGACAAGAATATTTTCTATGTGATGTGAAGAACATGATTGAAGCGATTCTGAAGAATGGAAATCCATTTCTCGAGTTCGGTAATGAACTAGTGAATCTTCAAGGAGACGTTAGCGAAGACAAAGAATCAGTGTTAATCCTTTTGGATAAAGGTAAACAACAATATGACAGTTTCGTGAATGAAGTCCTCATTAGAAGAAGTAAACCATTTGACACCTCAATACAGAAAAATAATTTTTTGCTGTTCAAAACACCAAAGCGTAAGCGGGTACAAGAAAAGCAAGTGAGAATATTAAGAGGAAATGTTTCTCTTTTGGGCCAAATAGCTACACAATCAAGAAAAGGTAATATGGACGAATTCTTTGCTTATGAATTTCAAGAATACCCTCCTTCAATTGCAAGTAACGTTGACAAGATGTACCGTTCCAAGAAATTTGACGTTCTTGTGTGCCTTCGGGATGAGGTTCAGGCCAATGAAGCAACGGATGCCATTTCAACCGAGCCTTTAAATTATCATGCTATTATTTGGGATGGTGGAGCCTTAATTTATTTTCTGACTCCTACGGTCGGTTCAATAACATTTGAAGACTACTTTTATATGTGTTTCTTGAGGCAAATTAAAATTGAAATGAGGAAAACATTGGTATTACATGTTGTCTGGGACACTTACTTCGAAACTTCAATAAAAAACGAGACACGTGAATATCGAGGTCATGGAATGAGACAGAAGGTAACCCCAATGTGAAGATACCCAAAGATTGGTCAATGTTTTTGCGTCACTCACAAAACAAACAGGAATTATTTAAATATCTAAGTGCCGAATCTGTTTCAAACCTTAAAGATGTACAAACTGATTTCTACATAACTGCAGACGATACCGTTTGCCATGTTGGGCCTGGAAATAACATGACAGAAAGATGCAACCATGAAGAAGCTGACACCAGGATTGTGTTACATGTGTTGCACTCATTGAGAGAAGGGGCAAGGACAATACTAGTACGAACCGTGGATTCCGATGTTGTTGTCATTTTAGTTTATCATTTTAACAGCTTCTTAGCAATTGCAGAAGACTGTCAACTGTTGATACATTTCGGAACAAGAAATAAGAAAAGAATAATTGACGCAGAGAAGATCACAGTAGCCCTCGCTCCACTTAGAAGTCGTGCTCTGCCACTATGGTATGCTCTCACTGGATGTGACTCAACTTCTTCAATAAGAGGAAAGTCGAAAAGTGTGGCATTTAAAGCATGCAAGAGGAGCCCTGAGTCACTAACTGAAGCATTGGTGAACATGATGGATAATCCTTTCACTCTTTTGGATTTTGACGCACCCGAATTCAAATCTATTGAACTGTTTTTGTTAATCTATATCGAAATCAGGAAGAAAACACCATCAACGGTTTAAGGAAAACAATATTCTGCCACAAAACCCAACATCCAGAAAAACTGCCTTCTACACAGAATGCTCTTCTGCATCATTGCAGGCGTTCTATTTACCAAGCAAGTATTTGGGCTTCTCCAAACATGGTTAAAATTACACTTCTATATCCTTGCAAATATGGGTGGAAGAGAGAAGCAAATAGACTCCTACCAATATGGATCAACATTCCCATTGCTGCTGGTACCTGTCAGCAGATGGTCAAGTGTGGATGCAAGAAGAAGTGTTCAAAATCATGCGGCTGCACGAAGAAATTATTAAATTGTACTGCACTTTACAAGTGTTCATTTAAACATAAATGATTGGCCTTATCTTATAAAATGTAACAGTTATTACTTACTATTATAGTAGTTTGCTAACGTTGTAACGGAAAGTAAATTTAAACTTAGTTTCTCCCAAAATGAAAAATAATTTCTCCATAATTAGCATGTCAGAGATTTTAGATACAATTGATTACAATGCAAAACAGTATTGCTAACTGAAATATTATGAAATTTCATGGTGTAAAAATAAAATGTTGTCAACACTCGCATTTCTTATATAATTTTTAACTCCGAGAATGGTATTCAAAATTTATAGATAACAGTATATAAAAGAGATTCTGGACTATTACAAATTCATTTTGTAGAAAATGCAATTAACTTGCTTTATTTTGGTGCAAAGAATACGATTCTATCTTATTTCTGTGGGAAGTTATACATTTTAAATATTTTACTAGAATATATACGGGCGGCCATATTGATGACGTCATAAGTTTCGGTCTATTAGAATGTCACTTTTCCCACCTTATATTACTAACTAGGTGACCTAAAGACTAAATCTGCAGTGGTGGGGTATCTTTAACTCTTATTTAATGATACAAGTATAACATACCTATAAATTACAGCTACGAAGCCGCCACACCATGTCTCCTATAAAATCACATAACTACCTTATCTGAAATGCTACAGAAAATATATTGGTACCGTTTTATAGATCATAATAAGATCTACATTTTTTGTTACTATAATATTTTTAGAATTCTTGATAATTACGGAGTTATTCAGATTAAAAATTAAAAACGAGTATCAAAAAAATACTTTTTTTCAAGTTTGCTTCAGCATATCTCAAACATGGCACCATATACAGATACTACAATTAATTGTGTATAATTTGCAGTTAATTTACTTTACTTTGGAACAAACCCAATGGTTTTATCTCTAATCTTTGGAAAATTATAAGCGTTTAAAAATTCTATTCGAAATTCTATGGGCGGCCATGTTGATGACGTCATAACTCTCCATCTACTGGAACTTCAGCTTGGCCCCCCCTCTATTGTTTGTGTATATGACCCAAAGAATGAATCTGCAATGGTGGCCAAACTTTTACATTCACGGTAACTCCCACTTAATGATTCATACCTACTATTTAGGCTGTGTATTCTATACAACAATGGGTTCGGCGTCCATTTTGGATCCAAAATGGCGACCGATTTTGCACATTAACGAACTTATCCGAGCTGTTTAGCCTAGAAACAACATATAAAATTTGGTTCAAATGTCTTCAAAATGATGGCAGTGTTAATATATAGATAGATAAATAGATAGATAAATACCGTACGGATCTCAATAGGAAGATTTTTCATCGAATTCTATCTAAAAATTGTACACTAAAATTTAAAATTTACTGGTCAAAAGAATTAGGGAGACATGGCAGAAACAGAGAAAAGATTGTGAAAATTAGTGAAAGAGTTCTGCAGGAATGGGCTAGTCGCGTCCCACAACAGAGGAAGCAGACAAACGCGGTAAGATGCGTAAAGTAGAGTGCGAGAATCTGTTGACATACGTCAAAGAGCTAAAGCTTCCAGATTGTACAGAATCGTACAAACGGATTTGTACATGATGGCAATTTATTGCTTATAAGTTCTATGATCTCCATGAGCTGCTAACGCCGCTTTAAACAAGTTGTGGATGGATAGAATTGAGGACGTTATCGACCCGAGATTGGGTTATCCTGAGCCACTTCTCCAGAAGGGCAATTTTCAGCTCTTGTGGAGTTATTCGACCTACCGGCTTAGTCTCAATATGCCTCATATAGCACGCTAGACGACTTCTTTAGAATTGAGGTCCAGCAATCACACGGGGTACTCCATACGCTCGAAACCTGTCTCTAAGCATGGCTACCAGCGGTTGAGCTCGCTCAGGAAGGACATTATCGTCCATGAAACTGAAGAAAGAACCAATTTGTTGCAGATATAAAGACAACAGAAGGCTTCAGGATCTCATATCTGCGCATTTCCATGTTTGTTGAAATGTTCCCTTACGTTGTCGCTGGCGCTACTGTATCACTGATATAGTATTGATCTGCTGTGTCTGGTACGGAAGAGCTACCAGTTTCAATTTCGAATACTGTTTCCACCGTTTTCATTGTCCTTTTTCGTTTTTCTGCCATGCTCCCCTTAATGTTTTGACCAGTGTATAAGAATACTTTAGACTGATGTCAATTGTTTACACAACAACGTTAAAATGGTTATCTCGTATCTCTGTCTCAAGTCCTAATTTTACCAGATACAGAAAGACAAACGCACTGGTCGTCAGAAAAGTCGCAATATTTCAAGCGATAATGGTGTACGTCGAGTTGGGGAGTAATATAGTGAAGTATTACTAAAATAACATACTTGGCCATAGTTTAAGGCTGAACAATTTAGTTTTCTGTAGATTCATATGCTTATTTATGACTCTTCGTCGATGGGAAATCCTTTCTAGCGCCTACCTCTCAATCTCATTGCCCAAGTGCAATCTTGTGTATGCGTTTTTTTCGACTTCAAAGCGTACTAAATGTAATACATAACTTATTTAAATATTATGTCATTAGAAATAATACCTTACAAATTTGTAGCCACTCTAACTCCGAAAATGTATTGCTGAATAAACAACAAATCTATTAATAATTCTATACTACAAAAATATATTTCTAAAATATTCTGAAGAATTTTCGATACAGCCTCTACTTTATATTATTATGTTATATTAATATTATTGTAAGTGTTTTTAATTCTGCTTTTAAGTTGAGCTCCACTAAAGTCTCGTTCTGTTTTAGTTTCGTTTGGTGCTACAGGTACATTATTTTTTGGCGGAAGCGTCCTTTCATATATTGAACTACTCTATTTGTGCGTAGTGAAATCAATCTCCAAGTTATGCGTATACACTGAGACAAAGCCAAAGAACAAGACTCGAAGAGCACGGATTATAAGAGTGGCACCACAACAAGGAAGTTTAAATAGTGTCATAACCACAGAATTTGAGGGAAGTAGATTCAACTCAGAACAGCGGATTATCCTTAGATCCTTAGAAGACAGGAAAGGGTATGTTATTTTCCTTAACTAAGGGAGCGTTTATATTAGTATATTGTCTAGTTTCCTGAAATATATACAATTAAATTATTTAATTTTGTACTTGTGAAACAGTCGCTAGTAAAACAACCTAACTATCATTAAGTCATGAATAATTCCTCGTTGGAAAGCTTATTAAACACAGACTACAACGAGGTAATAGTTACAGAATTCCCGTCCTATTCGTAGAAGAAGAAGAAGAAATTCAAAAGATCATAAAAATAAAAAAAATAATAAATTCGGGGGCCTGGCAACTCTTGAAGTCACCCTATGCTGACAAAATGATGGTAATGTCTAGGCTACAAAATTGTGACAATAATATAAAAAAATGATAGCCATTCATTTAACACAAAACGAGATTAAAATTCAGAACGAAATTCCCCTAAAAGCACTGTATATAGTTTCCGAAGTGCTGTTGCAGACCCTCGCATTGGCGGCCCTGGTGACCCCCCCCCCTAATTATCATATAGTCATGATTGGTATCTCGTTGGAAAGATTTGGTACACAAATTCCAACGATATAACATTTATACAATTCCCGTCATATTCGTAGAAGAAGAAAAACATCCTAAGAAATAGAAACAATTGCGGACCCTGGCAACCCTTGCAGTCACCCTACGTTGACAACATGATGCTAATTTGTAGGCCCAACACCTGTGACAGAAATATAAAAATTGGTTGTCATTGCTGCCATACAAAAAATATAAAAAATTACAACGAAACTCATAACAAAAATGTACTTACCACTACTGATCCCTATGAAATCGATGATATCAGTATGGGACGCAGACTGCGACATTCCAGACGGTACAATACATCCAGGTTTCTTTTCGAACATTGTTATCCCAACAAACTCGACAGTTTCTACGTCTGTCGAGTTTAGTTGGAATGTATTTCAAGATGTCTCTGGATGGATTGTTCCTGGGTATAGAACCTGCGATTCTGGGACAAATTCGCGAGTGAGTACTAGGGTGGGTCGAGAGCGTGAAAATTTAATCCCGATAGCTCGGAAAAGTTGCTACTTGATCGAGTAAATAAATCTACAAAATTTGAACAAAATTGATTAATATCTTTTGATGCCGCAAGAGGGCCAAAGTTTTAAAAAACATAAAAAATGGGTCTAAAATTAAAATATGCTTTTGAAGATGTAAGATGAGACAATTAAATCGTAATAACACGCAAAAGTTACTGCCTGGTTTATGTAATAAATCTGCAAACTTTGAACAAAATGTACTAACATTGGACAAATTACCTATAAACAATTCCACTGTTGTCAGTTACTAACTTTTAGCGCCGCAATATATTCGAAAATGGAAAAAACAAATCATTAAAGTACTAAGAAAATTCATATCACTTAACGAATATTTATTTGTGTTAATACATGACACGTCTCTCACTGCAATTCAACTTTGAATAGACTGATTTAAAGTTTAGTTCACTGTAGTTATATCAACTTAACGCACACTACTGCAATTTTACTTTCCATGTATCAATGGAATTGAATGTATCACTAATTGTAATACAGTAAAATGAAAAAGAATAACCAAAATGTAGCCAAAAATATACCACGACGTTAAAAATTCACTTAATTAGCATCCATCACGTACCATAACTTTCAGTCTTTTTGAGCTAATGATTTTTTTGGGTTTTGTTATCGAACGAGGGCGTAGAAGCTCTAGACGCCAAAGTTACTCTGATGTAACCTTCCCTATTGACAGGACAGCAAACGTTTCCAGCTGCTTCCTTAACAAGTTTGACACACTTTTCCACAGCTTGTGTATGGCAAAGGAAGTGATAACATTTCAAATCTCTAATGAAGCCATTCGTAACCAGATTCATCAGGTAGTGTAAAGACAAATGGGCAATAACAAGGGGCTCTGCTGTTACTTCTACGTCTAACCAGTTTATCAAATCAATGTAATTGCTGGCGGCGAATACAATATTTTGAACTAAGAACTCCCGAATGCTGTTGGCTGATCCACGTAAGGTTCGTGCTGTTTCAATCCGTTTCACCGCGTGTTTTCTAATATGAAGTCTTTCATCATCAAGCATGGCTAAAAGAAGATTTTCTAGATTAGTGAAACACGCATTTCGTGAGATAATTGGATCCACTACGCTTCGAACTTCTACTGGCAACTAGCGGGATTTCTTTATTATAGACCAAAGATGTTTGGATCCTTTGTGCTTGATGGATGTGTCTTAATCTGATCCAACCAGGGCAACGTCCCTTCATTATATATTCAACCAGTGTGATTAACTGCGAAGAAGGTTATTCTGTTCCCATGTATAATCTTAAAATGTGATTTGCTGTAGTAAGCCACCGTCCATGGAAGATTGGCCCAGGATGTCTCTTGGAAAGATCAGCGGAGCAACTTCCCGTTTAATTGGTTTGATCTATAAAAATGGTTAAAATATTGCTCCTTCCTTCACCTGACAAATTGTCTTATCCTTGCGTCCCTCAAAATACAAGGCGATTTGATCCTCAGGAGTACCGCTGTGGTCTGCTTGATTATGGAGCTCAGTTCTTATTTTTGACTGCTCTCTTCTCGTTTTACTCTTATCAATGACCTGAGAAGTGTCATCTCTAGTTACGGCTCCTTTGTCTTGAGGGACTGCAGATGCTATTGCTGCCGTCGCTCTGTCTGAAACACCATATCTGTCACTCATCATCGCTGTAGCAGTAAGATTCCTCCGCATCTGTGAACCTGTCAACAAAGGCATCCTGCTAGTACTAGGTTGATACTCGTCACAATAATCTTTAAGAGTCAGTAACATATAATACTTGTTCGAAGTCCTGAACATTCTTATGACAATGATGAGTTGAGGGTTGTCTGTTTTAGCTTCATTATTTTCGTTTAACTTGCGATTATTTCTCTTAATTTTCTTTTGTAGGGTTATAGTAATAGGAATGTTAACACCACCAATATAAGCAACCCTCAGTGTTCTCTGATGTTGAAGAAAGGCACGCTCGATTTTAGGAACCTTCCTGGCCTTCTCGCAACTGCATTTGGCGAAATCTGCACATTTGCATGAAGCTATTTCGAATAATGGGCTTCTTGCTTCATCCAAGAAAGCCTTTAATTTCCTTTGAAAGTTTGGCTTACCTTTATCTCGCATACAACATTTCATAAGGCATCTATATTTGTCGTGGTACGTCAGTATCAGTTTTATAATGTGAGGTTTGGAAATAGTTGGAATTTATGCTTTCTTATACAAATTTTCAATTTGGTTTGCTACATTTTCTGCTATTTGAGAATACTTAGCCTTCCGTTTGTGAGTTCTATTCAGAGCAAGCGCTCTCCTACTAACGGGTCCAAGCTTGATTTTGTTTCTTTCTCCTCATGAATTGGATAAATACACTTAATTGTTGGTGAACTCGTAAATTTTTATCATTGAAGTAATAGTAGATGATTATTGCTTTTTCAATATTTAGAAAATGTTTCCTACATACTTCTTCAAGTTTTACAAAATTTCGCCCTTTCTCATCGGCAAAGGATATTAATCAATTCTTTTCGAATTTTGCAGATTTATTACATAAACCAAGTAGCAACTTTTGAGGGCCGTAGCGATTTGATTATCTCACCTTCGATCTTTAAAAACGCCTTCTTTTAAATGTTATACCAATATTTTTTTCATGTTTCTTTCAAATGTTCGCCCTCTTGCGGCTGTAAAATATATTAATCAATTTTGTTCAAATTTTGCAGATTTATCAAGTAGCAACTTTTCCGCGCTATTAGGTTTAATATTCCAAGCTTTCGATTTTTTCGACCCATCCTAGTGGGTACCCTTTCTTTCCCGAGCTGAACCAATCCACTCACGACCTGCTCCCGAAACTGGAAGTGCGTCGGTGGAGTATTGGGACATACCACAAAGGCGTTAAGCAAAACAACGTTGACGAGATTGAGGAACAACTTCATCGTTTCCCATACCAATTTTTTAGTGTACCCCCAAGAATGGATGGCCTCCCATACACCTGACGAAAAAAAAAAAACGAAATTCACCCTCCCTCTCTCTGCTGTGGTACCCCTCATACATGAAATGCATGTCGGCGAAAAGCTTGATTCTTCGGGAATACATTCATATCGAGATAATCTTTTTCAGTTAATTAGGGGATGAGCTATTCAGGTTTAAAACGCTGACGCATCCGTTGCATCAATAGGCATTTAGAAGCTAGAAAAGAAAAAGATTTGACAAAAAAACTTGTCTTTTATCGGTTAGAAAGTCCAAATTACAATGATAAAGAAGCAATATTATGTAAATAAATTGTTATTGATAATCAGACAACAGCAAATTAATGGTAATTCGAGAATAAGAGTCACGCGCAAGCTGAGACTGCTTGCAAGTTAAATAAATTGCAATTTCAAATCTTTTCCCAAATTTGTAGTCAGCTATCGGACCTGTGTTGCATGGTCCTAACTTGCCTGTTGAGAAAGCGCCATTATTTCTAGAATATCTTACGAGTGATTGATGCTCGGAAAGGGACAGTGTCTGCGAAATTGTAAACAAGTTGACATTTATGGATCCCCTTAGATCCTATGGTAAACAACTCTTCACACAAAAGGGGGCGCTAAATAGATTTGTTGTAGACTTAAGGCTATTAAAATAATCTGCTAGTCGATCAAACAAGGCCTTTCGTGTACAGTCTTCGAAAAACAGAGCTTGTTCACATTTTCTTGGAGAAACAATCCCTTGTGTATTGTTGTAACATATTTGGATTAATGAACAATTTACAATTTCCGTACATGTCAACTGATTGGAAATTAATCGTTGATGCGTCGACAGCAAAGGTAAAACTGTGTAGGCTTCCATAATGAAAATATGTTTCCGTCTTTTCCTATTGCACATATGGTTTCACTAAATGAAAAGTGTAACAATTTATAAATAATCCTCGATATAGTAAAATAGTTGGAACATGAATAGGTAATTAGTGGTGATATCTGATTTGGGCCTCATATTTGGACAACAAGCAGGGTAAACAAAAATACCTTCCTTTTTCTGCGAATGGGTTAGTTTGGCGAGAAACCGACACTGGGTAAGAGAGTGTTCTCAAGGAGAATAGTGGATACGATGATAAAAAAGGCTCATGGAAATATAATAAACACAGAAAAGGTCACATTTCCTCCCCTTCATATAAAATTAGTCTTAATGAAACAACTTATAAAATTACGTGACAGCAAGGGTCAATGATTCAAATATGTGGTAAATGTCCATCCCTGACATGAAAAGGTTAGAGGAAGGGGATTAAATAAAACAATGAAGGAATCGACATCCCAAAACGAGAAGGAAACTGGATAGCATTTAAGAATGCAATAGAAAACTTTCTTGAAAACAAGAAAAGCCTAAATTATAAAAACATTGTTGAAACTGTTAACAAAATTCAAGTACTAAGATAGGAAAATGAATCCCACATTGCAATTTTTACATGCTCATCTTGATTACTTCTCCGAAAAACTTGCACAAGTGAGTGAGGAACGTGGAGAAGGTTCCACCAAGATCTTAAAGACATGGAACACAAAGCCCAGGGACATCTGGGTGTAAGTATGCTTGCAGATTATTCTTGGGTATTGCATAGGGAAACTGTACATGAAACTTAAAAAATCCCTTTCGGTGGGCCTACAGGCTGAGGTAGATTTCGAAGTTTTTTTTTATTTTCAAAAATTCAAATCCCCCCTGATATGAGAGCTATAGAGAAACTATTTATTGTTTTGTAGATTATTCATCAAGAGCTGTTCAACGATACCTCACAAGACACACACACACACACACACATACACACACACATATATATATATATATATATATATATATATATATACTCGCTTTGTTTCGTTTGGAGAGCTGCCCCCAGACCCCCGTAGAAGGTTCGCCCCCCAATTTCAGTGCTTTTGAGAAGATGCGCCTCCTTTATCATAACCAAAATCTCACTGCAGCACTACACCACCATGTTATCCATCTGTACCCTCCCACAGGGGGCTGCGCCCCCAAAAGGAAGGTTTGCCCCATTTATTGTAACCTACTCTTGGTCATACACCTTCACAGAAAATTTCATTTCTCTACCTTCATTGATTTGGAAATTTGGATTTTGGGGTGGCCATTTTGGATCCAAGTTGACGACTTTTTGAAAGTTTTCTTATGTTGTCGTGACTTACTTGTGATGGTACATCTTTAAGTAAAATTTCATTTATCCAGCTAAAACGGTGTGCAAAATGGGATTTCGGGCGCTCATTTTGGATCCAAGATGGCGACTTTTCAAAAATGTTGTAATATTTCCCTAAACTACTCGTCATAATGCACCTTTATGACAAATTTCGTATCTCTAGCTCAAACGGTGTGGAAAATGATTTTTAGGTCCGCCATTTTGGATCCAAGATGGCGTCTCTGGATACATCATGTAATATTTTAGTAACATACAAATGATAATGTATAGTGTTACCGAATTTGAAATTCCTAGCTGCAGCCGTTTAGGCTGTGTATTCTATACAACAATGGGTTCAGCGGCCATTTTGAATCCAAGATGGCGACTTTTTCAACATTTCGTTATATTTTCTTGAACTACTAGTGACAATACACCTTTATGTCAAATGTCGTTTCTCTAGCTCAAACGACAAGGAAAATCGATGTCTTACTTCCGCCATTTTGGATCCAAGATGGCGTCTTTGAACTCATTAGGTAACATTTTCGTAATTAAAAAGTGATGTTGTACCTTTATACCAAATTTGATTTTAATAGCGCCAGCGGTTTAGGCTGTGTATTCTATAAAACAATTGGTTCGGCGGCCATTTTGGGCCGCTAGTGTGTTTATATATATATGTATATATATATACTTTCATATCGCATCGATCTCAATAGGTATATTTTTCTTCGAAATCTACCTAAAAAGGAACTGAATGAAAATGATATACATATATGAAATGTATAACAAAGTGAGGTTTATTGCGTATCATTTCCGGTGTTTTGCTTTACATTATCTTCAAATGTACCATAATGTATGTTTTGATTAAGTATTGTAGCTTTGCTATTTTCTTTGACATATACCACTTATATTGCATTATTCATTAGTTTGTATATATATATATATATATAACGAAATATTTTATAGAAAACAAACCGTTATTACTTTTTAAATCAACGTGGTTGAATTATCCAAGTTCACGTATCAAACTAAATACAACTGTCTGCCCTGTTTATTATAAGGACCAGTGAAATAGTTTGCTAACTCTAAAATGGTCTGTTCACTGTCCACATCAAACGCCAATATTTAGTTTATTTTGGGAGATATACCTAAATATGTAGAGGGTGTAGGGAAATCACTGGTTACAACCTATCCAATACTTTGCCAGTTCATGCGCTTTTCAACTCATGAGCTATTTTTCCTAACTCCTTATGATCCTCTATAACTAAGGAAACTACTGCTACCTTTATCCTTAAAATTTCGAAACTTATTTCTTCCGTTTTATTCGTGTTTTCTTCAGATATTTGTTGTACTGTCTTCAACAAATAAATAAAGTTTTTTTTTACATTTCCTCTTCCAGGATACATTTGTAGATTGTTTGGTTTCCCTACATATGTACTTCATAGAATTAGATTTTCTTACGAGAATAAGTTTGTGTGTCATGATGTACACATTTATTTATTTATTTTACTACGGAACTGAAGAAAAAACCTGAAAACCCTCATTCAGGATGGTCAGCTGCGGTGTTCCAACCCAAATAACCACCCATTTCCAAACAGAAGCCCGCGTTGTTGCCGCCTGGACTGAGGAGGATGGGCTATTATACTTATATTGCACTTCATATATTTCTAATTTATTAAACAATAAAACTAGAAATACACAATTTGTCAATAGAGGAGCACAATAGAATCGGTTATTGCAGAAAGAACGCATGTATATAGAGACTTCATGTAGTATGTACCGTTTCTGCAGTGACAAATTAAGGCCACTTGATACAAATGCATATGTTTGAATACATGTACGAACTATAGCTAATTAAATATTGACTTTAAGTATACATAATACAAATTGGAAAATATATTTCAACATAAACACTAACGATTCAACTACATTAAAATATCACATTATATATATTAAGTATGTGTGTTTTATTTCAGATTTTGGCAGTACTGTCACAGAGGCTGCAGGTTTGTCCATGATGTCTGCCTCACCGTACTTGCGACACTCAAGGAATATACATCCTTCTCCTCACTGAATGCAGTAAATCATTTCACCCAAGCTCCACATATATTTCTCAGGTAAGATTTGTAATTAACTTTGTCCTCGAATTCCTGTACTAAATATTATATTAGTAGACGTCGCTAATTTGTAGCTACTACCATTATAGAGTTGAAGATGTTTCTTAATTGTTATAACGCGTTACATTATGTAAAAATGAGTCAACTCTTTTACATGAACTTGTGTTAATTTATGCTCCTTGGTTGACGCAGATCCTAGAAACATGTTCATTTAATTTGTATTGAATATGACAAACAAGTAATTCGATTTAATGCATCAGAGGGTTATGAAACTCCACGAATGTGCACATCCACACGTCCCAGCCTCAATGGGACCTGCTTCCAGCAATAATTCGCTTTCGTGAGGTCGATATCTCAAGCACATTTTCCTTTATTGAATAATATTTTAAAATATGAGATGCCTAGTTGTTATCACTATTAGAAGGATAACTACTCCTACTCTTCATGTGTGAAGGTGTAAGATCCATAATATGTTCCACGTCCTACATGTATGTCTAGGCAAATAAAGAATAAAGATGCTCAGTTTGCGTGTAGGGTCTGTAATAGCTATTAAAAACTTACATCTCGACAAATATGTATAACTCTATCGAATGGGAGTTCAGTTCTGGGGGTGTAGTGTATGGCTAGGAATAGTCCTGTAATAAACTGAATAACTAAGCAAAGACCTAATAATGATCCAAAATTTCATCAGTAAGAAAAATTGAGGGGAACGAGGAGGTCAATTAGGGTTTTATTAGCAATTTTGAGTAAGGAACGTTGTTTTCGCATTTCTATTGACATAAGATTTGTTAGGTCGAAGGGGAACTTGTTGTAGATTTCTTACTTTTACTACTGCGATAAGAGTAATGAAAAGATATGTTGCTAGAGTTAGTGTAATGGTGGCTATTGATTTATTATTAAATTTTATTGAGGGAATTTCTTGTTGTTCAATGAATGTTTGTAATGAATCTTGAATGGTTGGGGACTTGCGGCTAAATAGGGAGTTTGCTGTTATAATTATAATAACAATGATTAGGGCTAGGATTATTGTTTTGGTGTTAAGATAAAATATTTCATTTGAGGCTAATCTAGTTACATAAGTGAATAGTACTAGTACACGGCCGAGAAATACTAGGAAAACTACGTAGGAAAATCAAGGGGATTCTGAGAGGGTCACAATTACTAATGATGTAATAGTTGTATTGATTATTAACGTGAGTCCTATTGACAGGGGGTGACTTAGTTGGGTGAAGAGAGAGGTTAGTAATATTAAAATTAGTAATACAATTATTGTTAATTTAATGTCAAGAGTCAAGAGGTAGTTTAATAAAAATATTAGTTTTGGGGACTGTAGATAAATGTTAACATTTTCTGTTGATGCTTTCAGGGTAAAATTGGTCCATTTATGATTTACAAGACCATTAATTTTATTAAGTTATGAATGCTTATGTCAATATTAATTTATTTCGTTTGTTCTCTTTTACTTGTTACTATAAGTGTAACAGGTTTTGTTTCTCAGCGAAAACATTTATTAATAACTTTTCTTAATTTGGAAATAATTGTTTTGAGTATATTGTTGATACTTTTCTTAAGATTGATGGAATTTTATAGTGAAATTTCATTTAGACTTTTATTTAAGACCTCTTGTGTTTGCGAGGGTAGTCTGGGCTTGTCTGTCTTGGTTGCTATTGTCCGTCGTCATGGTAATGATTATTTAAGATCTTTGGTTGTGTTAGTGTTAAAGTAATTATTACTTATAATGTTTTTAATTACATTAGGAAAAATATGATGATTTGTTCAGAATTTTTTTTAATTGTTAATAGATGTGTGAGATTACACCTATGATATTTGGGGTATAATTTTTGGTTTGATAATCTATCTTACTCTTTAGTGCTGTTGACTGTGTGAATTATTCTTTTGATAATTATGGCTAGTAAAAGAATTCTATCTTCTTCATTTTAAAGTGTTGATTTTATTGGACTAGTTTTAATATTGCATTCTTCTGCCTATGTAATACATTACTTAGTATTACTAATATGGCGGCCCCATTTACCTTAAATTTGTTAGGAGAAATTAGTGTATTAAATAGTGTTATTGGGTGGGTTTTTTAAGCATAATCGGGGTAGCTTTAACGTCATTTTTAGAGCCACTTTTACTATATATGTATATTCTTGTACTCAGCGTGGTAAGTATTATTATGGGTTATACTATTGTTGAGGGGGCACTCACTTTACGTGAATATTATATATTATTTCTTCATTGTTTTCCTTTAAATCTTTTAATCCTTTTTTGTTGAGCCAAATTTTCTATTGTTTTAAATTTAATTGATTAATATTACTTAGGTAGTTTAGTTAAAATTTGTGTTTGTGGTACTGAAGAGGGTTTATAACAATGACCCCTGAGTCGTGGTGTGAATATATCCTATTTGTATTAATTCTTTTGTGTTTCTTTTTATTTTTAGTTTATCTTTTTTTGTCTGATGAGTCAACTTACTGGTTTTTGATGTTCGTTTGTTTATTGAGTGGGAAATTATTAGAGTTAATAGAAGTTCTGTTGTTATGACTTTTATTGGATTGAATATCTCTATTTTTTATAAGATTTGTGTTATATATTTCTAGTATAGTTATTTATTATAGAGGACAGTATATGTCTAGTGATTTTTATATTAATCGTTTTTATTTTTTTAGTATTTACATTTGTTTTGTCAATAATATTATGAATTATTTCTCCTAATATTGTTAGTATTTTGTTCGCGTGGGATGGGCTTGGTTTAGTGCCTTATTGTTTAGTTATTAGTTATCAAAATACACGATCCTATAATGCTGGTATGTTAACTGCTTTGTCTAATCGAATCGGGGATGTTTGTATTTTACTTGCAATTGCTTGAATAATAAATTATGGTAGTTGAAATTATATTTTTATTTAAAATACTTAAGTGGGATGAAATAATAGTTATTATTACTCTTTTTGTGTTGGCCGGAATAACAAAATAGCTCAAATTCCTTTTTCGGCTTGACTGCCGGCGGCTATGGCTGCCTTCACCCCTGTTACTGCGTTGGTCCACTTTTCTACTCTGGTGACCGTGGGGCTTCTTATTAATCCGTTTTAGTATGTTTTAACTAATAGCTTTGCGGAATGAGTATTGTTACTATTTCCTGGTTTGACTATATTTATAGTTGGGGTCGGAGATAATTACGAATGTGATTTAAAGAAAATTAATGCCTTATCGACTTTAAGTCAGTTAGGTTTAATAATAATAATTTTATCAATAGGGGCTTCCATATTAGCTTTTTTCATTTATTAACACAAGCTCTTTTTAATGCTTTATTGTTTTTATACACGTGGGCTATCATCCATGGGGTGGGGGATACTCAAGATATCCGTTATATGGGTGGCTTGATTATCAAATGCCATTAACTTTATCTTGTTTAAATACAGCTAATTTAACTCTTTGCAGCATTCCTTTTGTGGCTGGGTTTTATTCCAAGGATTTAATCTTAGAAATGGGGGCAATGGTGTGAATTGATTTTAATATTTTTTCTACTGGGTTAACTGTGTGTTATTCTATTCGTTTGATATACTATCTACCTAGAATAGGGTTTACTGGTGAGAGTTGTCATGGAGTAGGAGATAACACTAATTGGATTATAATTCCAATAATATTGTTGTTTCCTCTGTTTGTGTGCAGCCACCAACGTACGTAACGTATGATATCAACGCAAGGACAGGTGTCGAATGCCGCTTGTCACACGACGACATGTGTTGTTTATGGGTTCGGCAATAGGACATTCAGGAAACAATGTATGGACGCTGTCGTGTGGAGCATCGTACGTGCCCCATCGTCGCGACAGTCATACAACGCAACGTGCGGCTCTTGCAATTCGCACTACGGATCCGTCTCTCACATTGCTTACTCTATCATTTGCCATTATCCCGGTACGTTTGACCCCATGTTTCTGCTCCCAACCCGTGCTGTCATATGCGCCCCCCTTGCGCCGCCACTGTTCCGCATCGATGTGTGCATGAATCGCATCTACAGGGCACATACTGCAATCGTTCCTTTGGCATGACCTTTATTCGACACTTTTCTCTCGTTCTATTCATTCTTGTTCTACTTTGGTCCATTTTCGGTGGGCTATAGCTCAGCACTGACGCATTTTCGGATCACAACTTCTTCGCTTAAATCACGTCTTTTGTCATTCTCATCATCCCCTGAATTTGGCCCACCATTAAAGATACATCATATATATATATATATTATTTTACAGTATATACACTGAAGTCCAAAAATCCATGTGATAGCGGGAGGGAACTAATTGACGGCGCGGTAACATCGCATCAAACTGATCGAACGGTGCGTATGGTTAGTTGGATTTCTGTGAGCCCAGTTAGATGTTGTGTATCGTGACTATGACAACTGGACCGAAATCATAGGCGTTTGAGGGATCAAATTGGTGCTAGAGGAATGGGGCGTGGGATTTCGGAAGTTGTTTGGACGCGCTCTACAGTGTTAAATTTGGACCGTGGGGACCGCACTGGAAGCATTGCAACTCATCAGAGACAACGCAGTGACCGCCCGGCATCTAGGTAGACTCGTCCTGGAAAACAGACAAGCGACAGTGCGTGATATTAATGCAAGAACCAATGCACGACTATCCAGGAACGTCCTCAGAGGTCAGTCCAGAGCACTTTAGTCTACACGGGATATCACAGATGAATTACGAAATGTGTGTCGCTACTAATCCCTCCTATCGTCGGCGAAGACTCGCATGGGCTTGTGAATACGTGGATTAAACTTTAGAGGACTGGCAACGTGTAGCGTGGTCAAATCAGTCACTTTTGCAATTGGTACGCGCGGATAGTACGGTTCGGATATGTCGCAGATCCCATAAAGTCATGTGCCCAAGTTGTCAAAAAGGCACTGTGAAAGCTAGTGGTGACTCTGCCGTGGTCTGGGGTTCGTTTGTCTGTAACTCTCTGGGTCCTGTGATGCCTTTGAACTGAACATTATCGGTCAGCGCTATGTTCAGCTGCTTTTTGACCATCTCAATCACCTTATGGCCTTCGTGTACACCGCCAAAGTTGGGATTTTGAACGAAGGCTATGTCACAGGGTCACAATGGTTTGCAAATGGTTTGAGGAACATTCTGGAAATTTCCAACGCAGGAAGTGACCCTTTAGATTACCCGATATAAACCTTACCTGGCATATCATCGAATCTTCGTGCCCAGAATCCTCCTCCTCCTGCAACAACCAAAACATTAGTGGACGGCAATCGGGCCGTCATAGTAGAACATCCCTCTAGCGGACCGCCTCCTTAATCGAGGCTTACAACACGTCACTAGGTGAATATCCCACTTATTGATACTGCAGTATATTATGCAAAATCATATGTTTTGCTACATATCTATCTATCTATCTATCTATCTATCTATCTATCTATCTATATATATATATATATATATATATATATATATATATATGTGCTTTGCAGTTAACTATAGTATATGTACTTTTCAGAAATAACTATAAAGTGAACAATTTACAAGCGAGATTTTACATACAATATTGTTTCACGGCTTATTTACTGTTTACTCTCAATATTCTTGTATCGTATAAAATAAACATTATTAGTAACAAAAGGGAATTGATGTATCTGTTTGAGTTAAAACCGTTTACATATAAAAGCTAACGTTGATTACATAAGGCAGCATACCGTGTTGCTTCATTTTTTCAAATGTCTATTAAAAGGAACAGAGATTTATTGTAATGTATGTAAGGTTACCATAAAAGTTGCATAACAAATTCTGATAAATTAGTTTAAAGCCCATTTATTTAAATATTATGAAACTGAACACTTACTTGAGGTATCAACATTAAATACACACTAGTTCAAGACAAAGATAAAAATCTTGCCGGTTTTGACGTCTCATAGGTTGGGAAGACGTAATCACTGATGCTGAAATAAGTTGCTCAGGTGCTGGAAAGGGGTAAGGGTGAGAGTGGGAACATTGACCGTGGCCAAGACAGGCTCTTTGCGAACACAGTCATAGCTCGAGTAGGGCGAGGACAAATTGAGATATCGAAGCAGATCGTTCCAGGTTTTGTGCTTAATGACTA
Organism: Lepisma saccharinum; assembly: GCA_022664845.1. NCBI lineage: Eukaryota > Metazoa > Arthropoda > Insecta > Zygentoma > Lepismatidae > Lepisma > Lepisma saccharinum. The sequence goes on from JAGDQP010025638.1 coordinate 23,585, forward strand.
AGGTGCAATGCACGTTCGCAGCCGATGAAAATCGCCGAATACGTCAACCTTTGTAAACAATGCTTTGATTGGATACACCGACATGCATTGCATTCAGATATTCAGATCGGGAGATTTGGTTGACCATGTGAGATGATCTATGTGATCTGTGCCTACAGACGATGAAGGCGACGATAGATAAGACAACAACCAAATGTGTGGTGAACTTGGCAAATGCCTCCAGGTTTCTGATGAAACAATCAGACTTCACCACCACCGCATGGGGAAGGCGTACAAACTGAGCACGTGGGTACTCCATACACCATCGGAAGCCAACCAGGACCAACAAGTGTGACTATTAAAAACATTAGGATCTTTTTGGTTACCTTCTAATCATAGGTGATTGTTTACATTTATATCATCTTTATTGCCAAGATATTAGTATATGCTGATCATTCTGTTTTAATACATTTGTGTTTCAAAAATATTGTTGAGCGATAACAAATACTAAGTGCTACTACAGTTTAATGTTGTAAAACAATTTGCGTGTGGTGTGCAACTATAAAGTCTTTACAAGTGGTGTGATATATATTTGAGGAAATATGTGGGCCTCAAAACAGTGAGCAAATAATCAAATGGAAAGTATGGACATTTAGTTAATTTTTGAAAAGTAGGGTACAAACGCGGACAGAGCCATTAAAATACGGACTGTTCGTACACTATACGGACGTATGGTAACCCTAGTTGTCAAAATTACAAACAAATCGCAGAACCGTTATTTCCTTATTATATATTTAACGAGCAAAGATAAAATTAGTATTTATATTTGTAAATAGGTTTTGCCTTAATCTGTTAGTTTGTTTATTTCGTCAGAATGTCATGGACGTTTCATATTTAGTGTCTGAATCCAGCAACATCTATATGTCAATGTAATTCTAACTCTTCCAGTATATCAATTTTTCTCTTTAGCTTTGCAACAGGAAGAATAAAGTTACTTTTTCATAGTTCCAATATGTATGTGACTTTTTGCAACCTTGAAAGACTTTCCGCACTAAAAATTTCCTCCTGGAAGTAAACGTAGGTAATGAGATGAAATGCTTTGTTCCAGTAAATTGTTCCAGTCACTCAGTAAACGACTTTATTGTGAATATAAATTATATTTACCTAAAATCTAATATTGAAAACATTATATTTGTATTACACCTAGGCAAGGTTGCCTAAATGCCTTATAATTCAAATTTCAATGAACTTTACACATCAATCATACGGATGTAATTGAGACGTTTGTACTAATTTGTACAAAATATAGCGATGTAGGCACTTTCGGCACGATGCATACTCATCACCACACATTAAACTTGCTACCAATAATCCAGATCAGAAAAATATCTAGTAACTAATAGCAATCAGTACTGGTATCAAGCCAACAAGTATTCAAATAAAGGGATACTTAGTGGACTCTGCCCTCCGAACAAGCTAGTATTAAATAAATCCTTAGACTTAGTTGGGAAACTGTTAGCATGAAAAGCTTTTACCATTTTGAAAAATATACAAGCAGCATTCTTACTAATACTTTAAAGGGCGTATGTTCACTCATATTTTGGTGGCCCAAATCTGGTACAGTAATTCTCATATATACTTACCACGTATAATACTATTACTACACATGAAATTTAGTAGTACGTATAGAATGCTACACATTACAATGCATCCTCATATATTATCCTTTCGTGAAATGGGCATTCAGTTTCAAACATATGATATTTCTTTTCATTAGTTCGTATGCAACTTCAATATTGATTTTACTTTCGTAAACACAGGCTATTGCCCAATGTGTATCCTTTGCTTCTTCTACGCGACTATCCAAATATTCAGTCTTAATCAACATTGACCAAATTAATCCTTTGCTATGTTAAGTGTTTCGTGAGCAGAATTGATACAATCTTTTAAGTGTTTCGTGAGCAGAATTGATACAATCTTACGTAACCAATACACCATACGAAATGCGTCCTAGGGGATAATTTTGTAGTAAAATTAATTTTGCCTAAATGGTTAAACCCCTTAATAGGTTAGGTCTCGATTTTTGTCCCCTATGATTATTTTTTATGAACTCAAATAATTATATCCTTTTGATTACTTACTATAATGGCAGTAATTTCTAATCTTAATTTGAATTTGCCATTGAGCAAAATTGATGTTACAGTAATCCACTGGTTAAGTAAACCACGTGCATATGAAAATGACTTTAAACAGACACAATCAATAACTTTGTTCAATCCTGAATATGAAGTTGTTAACAAAATATGAATGTACAATATAACAAATCTTTTGAAATACATCCATAAATTTCAGATAATTAATGTAACACTTACACACACACAATGGAATTGTACTTACGCGCAAAGGAGTGTGAAATGGCGAGCAATAGAAGTTGAATATCGGTTCAAATCCTGTGCATGGTTTTCCGGAACGATCTCAAATTGCTTCTAATAATATCCCATCACTTTCCTATCTATATATATTAATTTCTTTACTCTTGCCCATATAGAGGATGTGTAGAAATAAATCGAAAATAACACACCGACATTGCGTAATTAGCAATTGCTGGAGAAAATAATTATTGGTGTACCACCTAGCTCACCAAAATTTGATCTGAAGTCATGTGCTTTACAGTTTACAAAAGTGAACGCCTAGGCGGCAGCACCAGTTCCAATTGGCGCGCAAACAAAAGAAATCTATAGTCGCATGAAGAGCGTTCCCCACTAATTAAACTGGGAAATTCGTTAGAAGTAAATACGTTAAATGCTATGAAAATCTAAGCATTTGATTGCAAAAACTGCTTTATTTATATGCACATTGCCAAATCACTCAAATAGTTATTTTACCGGATATCAAAATCACTGGAAAGTGAATTGGAATGCCATAAAAATGGGATTCTTTCGCCAGATATACTCAATATTTATATCAGGAAGAAAAATATATCGGGTAAGTGCAAAACATCTATCCGTTCTGACATGTCACTGGTTCGTGGAGTTCTGTCCTATCAGATGCTGCTGCTATTCCGTGAATTGGTAACCCGATAATTGGGAACAGCGTTAGAGCAACCGCAGTAACAAGCAGTTAATGTGGATGAGCAGACAAGGACAGGATATCGTGCTAGTAAA